>SZWC01002456.1:98618-111612 GCA_023375785.1 Penium margaritaceum | reverse complement strand
GCACACACACACACACACACACACACACACACACACACACACACACACACACACACACACACACACACATGCACTCCCAAAACTTCCCCATCCATCCACATTCACATCCACAATAGAGCTGCAACAAAACACCCTCAGACACATCCAAACCGCGTGTCAACGACCAAATCTGCATCTAGAACTCAGCAACCCACCCCCAACCCTCCCCCCCACCCCATCTCTTCTGACCTGCCATCCACACCCAGCCGCGCACATGCCCAGCACCGCACCTCACAGCCCACGTGGATCCAGCGCTCCAGGTCCACAGCCTTGTCAGCCACGATCAGCGGCACGCTGCGCGGGCTCAACGGGGACGGCCTGCCCGGGCCCAGCGGGGGCAGCGGCAGCGGCGGCAGCGGCGCGCTCACGGGGGGAGGCGCCGCGGGGTGCATGCACAGCACGCGGTCCGTCGAAACGGTGAGAAAGGGGAGTGCCGCCTGCGCCTTGGGCCGGCCCTGCACAAAGAGCGAGAGAGGGGCGGAGGGAGGAAGAGGCGTGGCTGAGCTAAGCCAAGGAGCGAAGTGGTTTGCAGCGACCGAGGAGCATCCTCGGAGGAGCAAGCAACAATAGGCTCACACGACTCACAAAATTCAAAAACCTAAGTTGAAGGTCATCCAACCACAAAACTCCCTTAACTAAAAGAGAGAGCCTCCATAGACTCGCCTCATCCAGGGTACGGGGCACTGTCCCCTCTCATGCCCTGGTCTTGCAGTTCCCTGGCCGACAGGTCTTGGCGTCCACTCTGACTGCGGACGGGGCAGCCGGCTTTCTATACGCAGCTCAGAGTGGCTGAACGTCAGGCGGAACAGCATCGCCCTGCCCTTCTCTATCCAGTCTTTCCTCCCAACAAGAACGCAATTCAAAACCGCTTCAGCAAAACCAACCAGGCTTCAAGTTCCAAAAGGCAGCAGCCAAAAGCAATTGAGAAACTGAGACTGTGAAACTGAGCAGCTTCTGTGGTGAACTACAAGCTACAAGCTATGGTCTACAGCCAAGGGTTCTGCATGGAACGCCCTCAGAAAATTCCATGAAAAACAACGCTCCACCACATCACCGATGTGTCAGGAAGGAACAGCTGTAGGAGCTATCAGGCCAACAAACCCGGTGGTTTGTGGGAGGGAGAAAGGGCCATGACTTGTGCACCGTGCTGCTGCTGCTGCTGCTGCTTCTGCCTCCTACCAATCTTGAGACTGCCCATGAAACCTTGGCGTTTTCCTCCAACGCCTGCCCCTGCCCGCTCCGACCACCACGGGCACATCAAGATTCTCGTGATGTGCACGAGAAGAGTTTGGATGTGAATGTGGATGGGTGGGTTGACGCGCCAACCCATGACGTGCGCGAGAAGACGTAGACATGGTGCTCTTTCGACCTCCCTCCTTGTTTCTTCTGCCAGTGACATTATCACTGGTGCTCGCCAGCCATGCTGCCGTCCTCACCCTACTGCACAGCCATGCCTTCGACCATATCGCACCATGTTGCAGACATGCCACAACAACTTCCACGCTACCCACTGTCGCCGCCATCATCTCTGCCGTTATCACACGTGCCATGCTTGCACTCCACTCATTTGCTACCGCAACATCCAACGGTTCTACACTCAATTTCCAAGTTCAGCAACAGCAGCTGCTGCTGCTAATGCTGCTGCAGCAGCAGGAGCAGCACCAGCAGCAGCAGCAGCAGCAGCAGCAGCAGCAACAGAAGCAGCAGCAGCAGCAGCAGCAGCAACAGCAACAGCAACAGTTGCACCAGCAGCAGCAGCAGCAGCAGCAGCAGGTGCATGTCCAAGAACACCAACGGCCCCCATGTTTGCATCTACACGACATCAATGCATAGGCAGTACACAGACTCATCCATCAGAAAGACAGCGGCAGTGGCGGCTGCAAGCATAATTGCACGCCTGCCAAGACTGCTGCAGGGACAGAGACTTCCAATGCCACAGAACGCCCTTACAATGGCAACGCTGGTTGCAGTAGGAGGAAAAAAGCATCATGAGGCCGATTCAAGATCACCAGTTTCCTGTGGGTCGTGGAGCCATGGGTCCCATATGCATCCTAGTGCTGCGCCTGCCGGAGTCGGAGAGGACGCCTCTCCACAGAAGGAGGACGATTACATCTGCTCTCTACAGAATGGCACTGGCACCAGGTGCTGCAGCTGCCTTGACCTTGACGGCATTCTCTTCGCTGCGCTCCTGCCAGTCATCTCTTTCTATGAATGGACCAAGCCTGTGGAAGGATGGCCTGTGATTTGCATCCACCTTTCCCGACAATGTCGATTGAACAATGGGACACTATACGAGAGAATGACAACAAAACCAAAAGGACACACCAAACTTAGTTTGGCAAGACCATGCCGGCTGCTTCGCAACTCGACATCAGCTTCCTCATCTCACCATACACCTCACTCTGCCAGGCATTGCAAATCCCAACTCAGTGCAGCTGAGAGCGGCGGAAGCAGAGGATTGAGAGCCCCAAAAGGATTGAGAACAAGACGGAGAACAGAAACCAACCTGGCGAACCAGCACGCCCGACGACGACGACCGCAGCAGGTACATCCAGAAGCACAGCGAGAAGCCGGGGTGACTGTCCGCCGAGCAGTCCCTGTGCAGCACCACCGACAGCCGGTCCAACATCGCATAGTCGTCGTCGTTCAACGTCACGGACTGGGGGCGACGAGAGGAGGACGAAGGCGTGGACATGGCGCCGGAAGAAGAAGAAGCAGGAGGAGGAACTCCATGAGCACCTGCTGCTGTTGCTACACTTCCCCATTCTCCTCCACCACCTCCTGCGGGCATTGTCGTCGAACCTCCTCCTCCTCCTCCTCCTCCCCCTCCACCGACTCCGCCTCCGCCTCCACCTCCTGCCCATCCTCCTGCCACTCCAGATGCACTCCCACCAGGAAGGCTTACAGTGGGACTGGGATTGGGAGGGTGAGGGGAAGGAGTCCCCAGGCGGTCCATCTTGCATCCAACCACCTCCCTACGTCCCTCCTGTACAGGCTGCCGATGATGAAGGTACCAGTGGCAATTCTTAACCAACTCGTTGCAGCCACTGCCAGGGCCTGTCGCGTCAGCAGCAGCTTACTGCTGAGTCACGTGCTCCAAAGGCGACCAGGGAGGGAGCCAGGAGCATCCTCTTGTTGTTCCTTCCTGTTGCCAGCAGAATGAGAATCTGAATCAGAATCAGAATTTAAATGTGAACGGAAGAAAAATGACTCCAACGAACGTCTCTCTGCCGCTGCTGAAGTGTACTCGTCTCTTGCACTGACTTGCCCTGACGCTTCAACGATCGGAGGGTTGGCTCGGCAGAGAGACGGGGAGAGATACAGCACCAGCGATGAGGAAGAAATGCGGGTAGCTTCTGAACGACGTCGTCAACCCACTGGGTTGAATGAATAAAGCACGCGTTCTGGAAGTTTCAGCATACGGGGAGCTCGGATTTGAAAGGGAATGAAACAGCATGGCAGAGGGCGAAGGGTCGGCAGAGCTCTTGAAAATGGCAGGAAAGAGCAAAAGGTACTTGGTGGAGGTAAGCGCGTGCTGTCGTCTGCTGCCTGCCTTCACAACCCTATTTCGTCAGACGTCGGGGACGATGCTGACCCTGAGCGGGCTGACACGTTTTGCCCTCCCAATCATCTCACACCAAGCAGCGCAGCCCTCTGGACTCGACTGACTGCCATTCTGTCCTGGGTCAACTGGCGCGACTGGCCCAACTGGCTCAACGCACCAAGGAGGCAGACTCGGACGTTCAGGCGCGCCAGTATTTCAGCCTGTCGCGGGCGGGTTCTCTCAACTGGTGTTTCCGCTGTGCACAGTTCGAAGAGCGTGTGCTCAGGTTAGGTCCAGCATCGATCTCGCAAGCTACGATTTGCGCGTGTGCCTGATCTGTCAACGCGGAGCTGGGCCTCAGGACGTTTTTTTTCCTTCCCCGCGCGCGCGTGCTCCGGGGCTGTCGTGCCCTTCAAACGCACGCGTACCAAGGCGGCACTTTGGAAGGCGCTGCGGAAAATTGCTCTTCTTTGGACTCGCGTGTGGACCGGGGGAACTGGAACGCGTGGGAGTCGCGTCGCTATACCATGCCGCTTGCCTCCTAGGCCGCTCGTCGGTATCGACCCACTGCCAGTAGCCGTGGCGACGCAGTGTATGGTGCTGCGCACGGAGGGCTGTCGTCTGAGCAGCGTGCTACGGCCTGTCACGCTGCCCATCATGATGATGCATGTCCGCAGCGGCGCTCACGCGTCACCCGCCGTGAACCACATTGCGGCAGCATGACGAACTCTTGTCGCGCTGAGAGAGAGAGGGCGGGAGGGGACACTGGACGGAGACCAGCGTCCTCAGACCAAACGAGGCGGCGTGGGCACGCGGGAGGGTTCCGTCCGGCGCAAGTAGCCTTGTCGAGCAGGCCGCACTGCTGCGGAGGCAAAGGGTGGCGTGTGATGGCGGCAGAACCGAAATGGCTTGAGGGGGCTGTTGCGCAGCCGCTGTTAGGAGAGGCATGGGAGTTGGCTGCGGCTGAGGTGAGAGAAACGCAGCAAGAGGGAGCAGCAGATGTGGCGAACGCGGAAAGGGAATGGGAATGGAATTGGGAGTGGGAATGGCCGACATTCCGCACCTGCTGCGAGGCAGCAGACGCGTGCTAGCGGCAGCCGGCGAGGGATGGTCGGGGCCTGCTGCGGTGAGGCAAGGCAGCCGGGCTCAGGTCCCGAGTGTGGCGCAGGGTGCCCACGCGCGGGGGAATGTGGCCCGAGACGCGGCGAGGCCCCCTGCCGCGACGGCCGCAGAGCAGCAGGTGGTTTGGAGCAGCACATCTGCGGGTCCAGCAGGCTGCCGTGGGAATTGCAATTCCTGCGCAAGGTTTCTGATTTTCTCACGCCGGTCTTGTGAGGAGAGCGCTCCCGAAAGCCCCTCTAAAAGTGAAGAGTGGAAATTTGGGTGGGGAAATCTGTGGTGTGATGTCTGATGCCCCGGATGGTGGAATCTGGGCGGCGGCTTGGGGGGAACTGGTCGGACGGAGAGGGAAGACAATTTGCTCCCCCGGTTCCGGGTCGGCGGACGCAACCCTTGGCACGCTGGTGCGTCTGAGGGAATGCGGAAACACAGCAATCCCAGTTCACAGGGCGGGAGCTGTGGAGCCTGATTGTAGAAGAAGGATTTCCCCAGAGTGGGAATGCTCCATCGCCACGTCAGACCAGCGTCGCAGCGGTGGCCATCGGCCCGCGGCGTATGCGCCTCCCCATTTCACCTTTCGAAACATTGTCGATCTATGGATAGAAGGAGCTGAAAGTGACGAGACTCAGTTTTCATTGTACACAGCCTAGAGCAGGGAGGGTATCTCATCCCACCTTAAGTCCCTAAAGTCTACTTCGAACAAGAAAAGTAAAACAAATCTGAAAATATTGGAGAGACTTGTCAGAAAAAACATAAGTTATGAGAATAAGTTCTTAAAATAAAAACTATATACAAAAATTACAAATATAGAACCTATTCATTAGAAATCTCTTTGTTGCCATTTTCAGGCCATCCCCCCTCAATATGAAGAAATATTATCCTTTCCCACCCCCCACCATATTATAAACACGTTTCACCCTGCCATCAGAAAACCAACGATTTCTTAATTCTACCTTATGATGAAGGCATGCATGCCCTTGCTTTGCTAAGTCGCACTTTCAACAAAGGCGGAGTTTGAATTATATTTTGGTTTTGAAAATTTCATATTTTTCTAATGTGCTTGAATACATCTATGAACAAAGAGGGCCACATTTATTGATAAAATACTTCTCAACTAACATAAAATCATGGCCTTCGTTCACACCCCCCCCCCCTTCCCCCATATTAGCAGGTAAACTTCTGTGGGAAAAAGTTTCAAAAATTGGTTGCTGTGAATTTGGTTTTTTATTTCCTTATTTTTCATTAATGTATGGTTTCATGCCATGTCTATGCATTGAGTTAACATCACAACAAAGCGTTGACATTGTAACAGTTCTGAGTATGTACGATTGGCACCACGAGACCATGTTTCCTTCATATTGTCTCTTCCTAACCTCATGGAAGAAAAACATTTGACATGGACGTTCGCTTGCAGCAACGGACAACAATGCTGGTAGTCTCTAGGTTTTGATGGCCTCATATCAACGAGTCTTTTTCCATATTCCTCCCTTCCTCTTGGGGGCCTTATGGAAACGTGGGTCCCACTAAAGAGCGTCCACTCATTGAACACCAACCATCGTCTGTTGTTCGTGGTGCATGGCCTCTCGACTCCCATTGTGCTCCCCTCCTCCCAGTCACTGTTATTTTGCATGGCTCTCGCTGTTTCTAACTCTTGTCGGAAAATGGCTGTACATATCCTGCAACAGTATTGTTTGCAAGCACTCTGCATCATGGAACCTTGCAAATGAGAGACGAAGTGCAGCATACCGATAGGAGGGCTCAGGAAACGAGAAAGAAAACCAGGGGCAATTAACAAGAACAAAGATGGAATAGGGAAAGAAACATCTGGAATGTGAGGGGTAGTAGATGGAATGGAAGAAGGAGGTCGAGGAAGAGGAGAACAGTGAAGAAGAAGAGAGATATTGGAAAAAAAGAAGAGGAAGAGGAAGACGTGTGTAGGGAGTTGGAGGAGAAGAAGAGGTTGAGGATGTGGAAGAGGTAGAATCTGGAGAGGGAAATGAGGGAGAGGAGGAAAGGAGAGAGGATGAAAGGAGTTGGGAGGAAGAGGAGAAGGTTGTGGAGGCGGGGGAGGAGGGAGAACATGGAGGAGGAGGAAGGTGAGGAAAATGGAGCAATGAAAAAACAAAAACTCTCATCATGTACTGTGTGTGGTGTCTATAACAAACGTACACATCCAATGAGTGGTAGTCTCGGAACATATCCGGTCATAAGAGGTTGGATACCCTGGTGGGAACTATGACCAGAAATCATGATGGCAACGAGGTGGCATAGTGGCAGCACAAGAGGACATAGTGATGGAGGCGTATGCAAAAGTAGAGGAGGACTTGGTTGCGACTGATGTTCTTGGTGTTTATACGCTTTGGGTTTTACTGCCATCGGTTTCACATATTGGTGAGCCCACCAGCATCTAGGGCTCAACTGTTGCCAGAGGTACCTCCATCACTGCTGCCACTACGTCTTCTCTATCCTGTAGTAATATAGGCTCCACTTCTTTGGGGGGTGTTGCCCATGTCCTCCAGGACAAGGGCCAAAGCTGTAGCATGGACAGAGGCAAGAATAAGGAAACTAGCTCATCCTCCAGTCTTTTTCCTCGCTTTTTCTTTTGATGGAACTTCGGTCTCACAAACATTCTACCTTCAAGTACCTCTCTTTCGAACATTACTCTTCCTCTCCCTCTCCCTTTTGTCTCCAGTTGGCCCTCATCGCTGGCCATTTTTTTTCTTTCTTCTTAATTTTCTTGGGTTCTTCGTCTCCCGCTCCACCACTTGCCCGGCGCAGGGAACACCCCTCTGACCACCCATCTTGCAGGTGACCTCCACCGTGCAGGTTTCCTGGGAGGTCACGTCGGGGTGACCTCTACCTTGTGGGATATCATTCTGCAATGGACCACCATCCTCCTTTTGCATGTCATTATCATGATATGTAGTCTTGTCCAACAACGTGCACCCATTTCCTATGCGTGGCGGTGCACGTGGCAAGGACGAGCGTCAGTTCGAGCAGTCCCTCACTGAGTGGCTCCATCTCTGTAATCACGGGATGGAAATGTGGCTGCTGGTTCTTGAGATCTTTTGGGTTCCTTGGATGGAACTCTTCACAACACATTACCTTTGACCGTTCTTGGGATTTTAATGGATGATGTGTCATAAGTCAAGAATTGATGGTCTGTCTTGTTCCCTCCCTCTTGTCTTTTTTTACAATCATTATATGTTCTTTGTTCACCACGTCAGCAAATTTGCCAGGTGTTCTCTCCTTCCCATTGCTTTTGTGTCTTGTGGCTCGGGGATCATGATTACGGAGCTAGTCATCACATGATGTCTTTTCACTCTAACTTCATCCAGCTTGGCCTTGTTTGCTTGATTTACTTCAATTTAAGTGGAACAGGTCACTTACTACTTGTTCAAGGTGTCAATATTGTGTGCTTTGTTGGTCCTATTAGCAACGAGATTGTACATGATATACTGTTTGTGCCTGCCTCAAGGATGACCTCTTCTACTTTACGACTATTTACGATCATGGCATAGACTGTGGCTTTTTTTTGGTGTGTGTCAAAACGTTTTCTGCGTCTGTTATCACTCCTCTCTCTTCCTTTGGTTCTACCATTGTGCATTTTTCTCAATTCCTTTCCCCTTAGTACACTCGTCTCCTGCACCACCATCTTCGTCACACTCATACTAATGTTATCACAAGCATGTGAGGTTCGCAACATACTATTGCCTCCACGTTTATGATGTCTTGCTTTGCTCATTGCCTTGAAATTTCATACAACAATCCAATGCTCTTCACTCCCTCTGGTTCCACTCATCCTCTTGATCTTCCTGTGGATTTAACGGGACCTCTACCCCATATCTTCCTTGGTGATCTTGGTCCCTATGTCCTCCGTCTAACCAATGACTTAATCCTATTATCGCCAAGTCTTTACTCTTCATCACATGAGCAATGCCCATCTGATCTTTAGCTCATGTTGGTTGAGGTTGTGTGTCAGAAATGTTTTTGCGTGTTTCTATGTTACCATTACGGTGAGCTCATGGGACTTTCTTCTCATTTCCTTTGACCATAGAAGGTGCACACCTTACCGAAAAAGACATCTTCAAATGCTAGAACTACACGCAACCCATTGGTGTTGGCTGTCTGGGTCTGGACTCAGTCCCCTCTTCACATTTGAGGGGATGAGCTAAATGACATAGATATGGAACGATGTCTGTCACAATTCCTTCCCTCAGAGAAGTCCACAGTTTGAATGCTGATATGGAAAAATGAAGTTTCTGTATACTATTTTTACACCTATCTTGGTTCCCATTCTGGCCGGATGTGGTGTTTCTTGGCGATGATGGGACCCCAACCGGCAGTGTGTCGAGTCACGTCACACTCTCTTCTTTGAGCACATATTCTAATGTGATATGGACCACCTTGGCTCGACCTCTTCTATTGCCCCACACTCGTGGATTGTAGCAGGCCCTCTACCAACCTAGGGCTGAATTGATGAGACATTGTGTTTGTAAATTGGTTCACTACTACATGAGGTCTCCTGAGTCTGGTAGCTCCCCATGACTGGGAGCTCGAGCAATGTGAAAAAAAATCTTTAAGAACAAAAATCTCAAAGAAGGAATATACATGGTACCCAAATGCTAGATGAAATTTGTCATATTCTACTTGCACATTGAATTCAAGAGATTGTTACGTTACTTCTAGATTGATTCTGTCAAATTTAAAAGTCAAGTTCTCCGTTTTTATTCCTCATGTGCTAGAATGCTCTTGGATTCCTTTAATTAACACCAAAAATGTTATTGGCAATTCATTACGACAAGCGATTAAATTTTCCATTGCAAAAGTTTTGTACAGTGAAATATTCCAGTGTGGAACGCGTCGATATAAGAATACCTTTTTTGCAACTCACAAACGGATGGCCAGTGCACATGAGAAAAACTACTAAAAAACATCGGTGTCATCACATGGCTCATCATAGAATAGAATATCCCCAGTGTATGACGCAGCACAACACTGGAACATCGGATCAAAGACAGGAGCGAAACTAGAGACTGTCCTTGCATTCTTTACCATTGGCTCTGCCTCACGAGTGTAGTCCCATGTATCTGAGAACCAGGAGTATGCTTCTTCTTTCAGTTCTTTCATGCTGATGTGCATCGGATGCCCCTCACGACTGCGTTCCTTGTCCCGCAGTAAGAAGAAACTTGCCCAACTTATTTTTGAACAGTCAAATGATGCCCATGTCAGCACGATGGGCCTTCAATGTGCAGCCAATAGGAAGGTAGACCGTGTGCATAAACTTGAAATTGTTCTGCATCCAAAACTGGAGAGATGCGCTCGTGTATGGACGCTAAGGATGCGAAGGATGAGAAGTAGGTCCTTTTCCCCTTTGTAAACATCCAAGGACACACACGTCCTCTTGTAGTAAGGGAGGATGACGGTACGAATCCACACCTTTGTTGTATCAGATTTCGTCCAAAGGGAGGACGTGCACGTCAGGTTTGAGCCGGCGTCAAGGAAGGCCTAGGTGTGAACTCAACGTGGGAGACACCAAGATGTTTTCCTGTAAAAGCTGAGCTGCATTGGCAGCAGTTCCCCCGCCATGGATGACGTCACTAGTGGCGTTATATGACCCCTACCTCGGTGAAGAAGTAGGTTCATGTTTTGGTGGTGACGTTTTGCCTCCATGTGCAACTGTGGTTAGGGATTTTGCTTCGTTTCTTGGATACGCTTCAGCCACCACTTGATGGGCTTGATCTGGCGGTAGGCGACGCTCCTTCGTCTGGGGGGCCACATCACCCATGTACATTACCCTAGTGCCAGATGAATTCGTGGTTTTAAATAATTTATTGGTTGCACACTTGATTCGTGGGTTTTTGTCTTTTTGGGTTCGCACAAAAAAACGAAATTAGGCAAACCAGTGCACTTGATTTCGTTGTCACTTTGGTATTTTTGCAGGCCTGGTGCAGGTCCTGCTTCGGTTTCTGTCGACTTCGGTTGTTTGAACGGGCAAGTCGCACGACCAATGTTCGTGCGTCACGCCACTTTGCAACAAAATCATAGAACACGTTGTTTTGAACTCGATTCTAAGCAGAAAACAACAATTACCACTATTACATGACCTGCTGTAATAGAATGTTGAGGTGAACCCGGAAGCGAATTATTAAATCGCACACAAAATAGCACGAACCTTTTACAACGCGCACACAAACAATTGAATTCGAACAGAAAAATAGTTATTTACATACAAATTCATCTGGCACTAGGATAAATCATCAAGGATGAGATTGCAAATCTTTGCAATGGGCAATCTCCACGGGTGGATGTGGAGCCAGGAGGGGCGTTACAAACTACTGAATGAAGGAGGGCGGGCTCAAGCCTGAGTTGGTCGTGACGGCCTCAGAGCTTGGGACGGCTCGGGTGTTTGATTTCACGTCACTTGATTCTCAAGGCTGTCTAGCGATAGGTCTGAGATCAGCTGCGACAAGCAGAGGGGAAGGTGACAAAGTTTAGCGGCAATTGTTGGCAGTCAAACCAGGGCAGCTTTTTAAGGCCTCTAGTGTGGGAGGCCATGGGAGGGTTGAAGTCGCAGTGTTCCAGCTGTTTAAAAGACACTACGGTATTTGGTCGACTGCCTTTTGGAAGCTGTTTTTTTCCTTTTATAAAAAAATGGCATGCTAGCATTTTCCAGCCGCCGTTGGGCAACAATGTCAGCAGCAATGAAACCTCTCCATGTTGTTGGGCAGAAAGGCTTGGTGTAGGTGATGGGAGGTCTAGAACGATGGAGGGCAAGCGGAAAGCATGCCCCCATTTGTAGAGACGCAACTTCTTGTAGACTCACTGCTATTCGTCAATGCGTCCATCACTCTTAAAACAGGGCTAGAAGCATCTGCCTTATCTTCCCTACCTACACATTGGAGCTTCCAACAGGGTAGCTTGCATTCCAGCTGCCATTCCTTTTCTTCTTTCCTCGTTCTTCCTCTTCCACGGCAAAGGCGTGTTCATCTGCCGTTGTGTGCGTTGAGCAGCCACAGGCCTGCAAGGAGCAGCCCGTCCACTTTGTGTCTGCCGCCATCCTCGCTGCTGCTACCCGCTTGCGCAAGCAGGCGGTCCCTCACTTGCTGCTGGCTCATCAGCATCATCTGCATGAGGGCCTCAGTGCCCTCGCGCCGAGGCTTGAGCGCAGCAATGCCCGAGTCCAGCAGGTTGTTGCTGCTGCTGCTGCTGCTTCCTCCGAGGGCTTCGGGAGGAGTGGGCCGCAGTCTGGCCCTTACGAATGTGACCTGGGGGAGAGAGGCGGAGTGATGCAAAGACATGAGAGTGGGGTGAAACATGGCTCATAAGCGTTGCGTGGGAATGACTGGAAGGGCGAAGAGGGGGGTGTGCAGGGAATGAAGAGGGTGGGGGGGGGGGGGGGGGGGGGGGAGAGGAGGGGATGTGCACATTGGCTTCCCCTCCCCTTCGCACTGTCTAAAGAAGCAAATGCACCGCCTGCTAACACGTTGCACAAATGAACTCTGGCTGCGAGCAATAAGAACGAGCACAAGAGACGAACAAGCACACGACCTGGGAGGGAGCAAACAGGCATGCAGACCAAGACGATGGAGGACAGCCATGGGACATGCCCTTCACCAAATCTCATCCCTGAGGATGTGAGCAATTGTTTGCGACTGCGAAAGAAGACCCGCTTTCAACCCGCTCAAGACACAGGAACAGAAAGCACGGGGCGTGCTGTCCGGGACAGAGAGACAGCTGACGAAATGAGCTCACGAGCAGAGGAGGACAGAGAGATGGCTGACGAAATGAGCTCACGAGCAGAGGAGGACAGAGAGATGGCTGACGAAATGAGCTCACGAGCAGAGGAGGGCCGGAGAGGTGATGAAGCATCTGGACACGCAGCGGGATGATGCATGGGTGGGAGGGACGTCGTGTGCCCCATGCGTGTGCATGCCGCTGCATGTCTGTCATGAGGATGAGGACACGCTACTCTGAGAATAGGAAGGCCGGCGTACACGGTGTGGTGCAGTGCAGCGTGTTGCTGCGCAGCAGGGCACGTCATGGCATGGCATGGCATGAGATGGCATGGAGTGACATGGCATGGCATGACATGGGACAGCATGACATGGCACGGCGCGGAACGACGGAGGGAGTAGCAGCGCAGCGTGACGCGACGCAACGCGGCATAGCACGGTGGGGCGTTGTGCTCACCTGCGCTGAACGACGGCGCTTGAGGCAAGCGCGTGCGCGCGCGCACGCACTCACACACCCACCCACACACACACACACACACACACACACACACACACA
>SZWC01002456.1:60387-71287 GCA_023375785.1 Penium margaritaceum | reverse complement strand
GACGGACCGACGGACCGACGGACCGACGGACCGACGGACCGACCGACCAACTGACCGACCGACCGACCGACCGACCGGAAAACCAACCAACCAACCAACCATTCAACCGACCGACTGACCGACCCATCGACAAAGACTGACACCTTTATGGACTGACACTTGCCTAAATGTGAGGGAAAGCCCAAAGTCACCCTGCTCAAGCGCCCTGGCTGACCAGGCGAAACCTCAGTCGAAGCCGCCTCCCCACTCACCAGGAACGAGTCCAGCAGCGTTTCGCTGTGCTCCACCACCACAGCCGTTCCCGGCACAGCCCTTGCTTGCACCGCTCCTGCAGACTCCTCG
The DNA here is from genome assembly GCA_023375785.1 of Penium margaritaceum. NCBI lineage: Eukaryota > Viridiplantae > Streptophyta > Zygnematophyceae > Desmidiales > Peniaceae > Penium > Penium margaritaceum. Next base: position 70,945 of record SZWC01002456.1, on the reverse strand, counting down.
TCCTCCTTGTCTCGCTGCCACACCTCTCGCCATTCGTCGTCGTCGTTGTCGCTGTCGCTGTCATCGTCGCTGTCGCTGTCGCTGTCGCCCTCGCCAGCCTCGTCCTCCTCCTCTTCGTCGCCCTCGTCGTCGTCCTCCTCATTGTCGTCATCATCCTCCACCTCCACCTCCCCATCCTCATGCTCTGTTCCTAGGTCTTGCCCCTCGGCCTCCCCACTCCAGACTTCATCGCTGGCGTGCGATGCCAGCTCCTCCACGTCTTCTGCCCCCTCGTCTGCATCCCCCGCTTCCGCCTCTCCTTCTGACCCACCATCCATGCCGTCGACGTCACCTCCGCCGTCGCCGTTGCCGCCGTCGTCAAATGCGTCGTCGCAGTCGCTGCCACCGTCGTCATCGCAGGCCGCTGCTGCGCCGCCATCCGTGGCAGCAGAGCACCACAGCAGTGTTTCAGACGGAGCGGCACGCCCACTACCCGGGGCCTGCCCAGGCTTAGGGTTTAGCCTGGCAGGGGGGAAGATTCCAAAACCTCCACAACCTCCCCATGTGGCGTCCCGCCACTGCCACGAGCAAAATCCCCTCTCTCGCCCACAGTGCATCTGCCCTCGGCCCACCCTCACACCTCCGCCTCCTCCTCTTCCTCCTCCTCCGGCCGCATTTGCAGCCGGAAATGAGCACGAGCGAGAGGGACCCAAGTGCCCAACCTCGCCCGCAACGAGACCCAATCGCATTGGGGGGTTCCCATTCAGCACCGGCCGAAGTGGCGGCAAGACAGAGACGGAGGACATTTCCAGGTCAGTCAGAACCCGAGCTCCCAAGCCTTCAGCAGAAGCAGCCGTTCTGGGGAGCCTGGCGCGGTGCGGCCGAGGGAGTAGGAGACCGCGCTGCGAGGAGAGGCGCTGCGACCGAGCGCCGGGAGGCGCGGCGCGGACATGCTGGCGGAGTGGCGGAACAGCATGGGCGGCGCGGCAGGACATGAAGTGGAAACAGCAGGCAGGCTCGTGATATGTCGCGCTCGAGTGGCCAGAATCTGGCTGAGTCAGCAGAGGGGGTTGACACGTGGCGAAGGCGCACATGACGCAGCCGGCCAACACGGGCTCGGAGTCGCAGAAGGAGCGGGCAAATGAAAATGAATAAATGATTCCCTTTTCCTTAACATTCTTACTTCTGCCCAATCCTTCAATACCCGAACACTAGAGTTAGGGGCGGTTCTGAAATGGACTACGTAGTTTGTAGTCTATCCTGATCGAGTGGGACCAAAACCGGCCAGCTCTAGCGACGTCGGCCGTCTGCATTGCGTACCCGCCATCTGCTTTTGCCAGGCTTTTGCGACGTCGCAAATTCTTCCCCTCCTAGTTGAGATCAACTAGATAGGTATAACTCGGTGCGGCTTGGGAAGTAGACTAATTAGTTCAAACTAATGAAATAAATGACCGAAACACCTCAGGAATAAGCTAAATAGTCAAGGTTTCAATGGTAGTTTTACTGTTATTGTTATATTTCACTCAACGATTTGGATTGTGAAATTTCGCAAAATAAAAAATTTGGAATTTCATCGTTAAAAATTTTAACTCTCGAACATGCAACTTATCCTTCCAACAACCAAGCAGGTGGCTCCAACCCGTTTCTTGCACCGTCGCTACATGCGACTCGTTGCACTTCAACGATACAAAATAGTCAACTCTGACATGTGCTGCACGTGAGAGGTTCAGGCCCAAAGGTCAAGTCCTCACTTAAGTAATGGCATGGGCTAATTATCTACGGAGTTTAGTTCATGTCGTTTGCTGCGGGAAAATCTCTCTTAAATATTTTGTCCATGCATGGACTAAATAGTCACCTAACGGCGGTAAACTAATTAGTCAAAGCGCGCAAAAGTGCTAGTTTGAACATAAAACCATTTAATCTATCTTGGAACCCCTCCTTAATGTAGAAAATACAAGAGAAGGTTGAACCACTAGGCCATAACCTCAGCACTTTAGGGTCTCCGACCCTCAAATCATCCCATCCAAAGCCCTACAGGCTAGGACAGTTCAGACCATGTGGCACATAATGCTACATCCATCCCACAAAGGACAAGACTCGTCCTCAATGTAGACAATGAGTATTGAATTCCGGCACACATACCAAATGTAGAAAATAGACAAAAAGCTTGACTTACTAGGCCAAAACCGTAGTACTTGAGGGTCTAAGACCCTCAAGTCATCCCATCTGCCACCCCACATGCCAGAATCAGTTGTGCCACGTGGCAAACTCACACTACAGTAAGGGAGATTCACCAAATTTTACATAATCATTAGGTAGATGTAAGCATTTAACACAAATAACCGGGTCATACCATTCTTTATTAGTAAGCTAAAAATATCACATGCACCATGAAGGAAGTTTTTTTTACCTTCATATAATGGTTAACCTCTTATATGATTCAAACAAATCTAATTCTATACATCAAACTTAAAAGAGGATAAATTTCAATAAAAATTTATTCTAAAAAAATAATTTTTCATCATTTAAAGCTTAAAACATAGTTAACCAAAATTAATTTTTAAAATAATATATCTCTCATTTAAAATTATGTGTATATATATCTTCATTATGATACCTCTTCATTAGAAAGAATTTTATTTTAAAACTTTTCCATGACTTAAAAATTAATCCCCTATATTCATATTTTTAGAGGAATTTATTTTGGGATATTCATGAAATAATAGATGATGCTAGATTTATTAACTTCATGAACTTAAAATTCTATTTATATGTACCTAAAATAACATGGATTTCCAGATTAAGATAAAAACATTTCAGAAACTCGATCGTAAAAAATCGAAGAGATTACAGAGTGAGTAAGCATAATACACGTGTAAGAATACTTGTAGAAGGTGAACGGTGCTAGAAATTAGTGGAAGAAATTGAGGAATAAATTTATAGAATCGGAACATGGTCTGTCTTATTCTTTATGAAAATATGATTCTTGACATATGCCACTTGGTTAGAGCGATTTTTCTTGGCCTTTCGGAGGAGGAGAGGAAAGCTTACAGGTGAGAGACCCCCAAGCACCATAATTTGTTCCTCAAATAAACTAACAATTAAGCCCTATTTCTTTCCTTCTCCCTATGGTATAATCCACAATGATGGATCCATTAGCAACAGAGCCCGTGATTAGCAACGTTTGACCACATTGTTCGCCGATTTTTGGTGGGACTAAAAGAATTTACGTCCCTACCCACTCAACTTTTGTGCATGACTACCCACCAACACAACCAATTGGAAAACATATCCGACAATCGTTTTAGATATCATATAACCATACTTGATGAAAAAAAAGTAGGACATCCTTGGTACATCTTCTTTTGACAAATTATCTTTGGATCAAGAGAATACACAGAAAATTTCAAACGTGTTTCTTTGTCAAATTGCACAAGTGACCAAGGCTCCGAGGACAAATTTTCTATCTAATGCAAATCATTAATGGATCTTGTTTTACCAAACAGGTGCTTGACCCCATATCCATAGAATACTCGATAAAGGTGCCATATCCATAACTTTGAGATGATCAAACAAAGATACAATAATTTCCGCTTCAAAGATGCCATAACTGGATTTTGTAGAAATTTAAACATAAATGAGAAATACAAAAGGCAATTACAATGTCGACGTCACATGGAAGTGGAATCGGAGTACTTATGTCGTCGCTTGCGCCTAATGATAAGAAACCCCCTTTATGAGGAGTTTCTGACAGTGTAAGGGGGTTTTCTACTAGGTTTGCATGGGGTCTGACACTCCTTATACATTATGGTGTAATCTGCAAGGGTAAGTTATGATGTGTTCTGGGAAGTTTCCATGTAAATATTAATTACTAGATTTTTAATGATCTTCAAAGTTTTTTCCATCGGGTTTCAGGAAGATATTGGTGTTTGAGTGGTGGAAAAGTGAAAGGTTTGAAAGAGGCATGATTTCTCGGTTGTGAAAGAGTGACAATCCCTTTTTCCGAATAGCAAACCCCAATGGTGATGAAATGCGTTACATATTGTGTTAGCTCTACTCTTGTAGATTATGGACCATACCAATTTGTAATGGGGGTTTGGTCATCGAGAAAATTACGAAAAGGGGTGGTCACTCAATTGAATCTCGAAAGCGAGAGAGAGTCCTAATTGAGTGAACATGAGCCTTTATGCCATCCTGGTTTAGGGACACATAGTGAAGACTTATTTTGTGCATGTTATCTCGGACTAATGTGCATCCATGCGCGCTATAGACCATAACGTCAAATCCGCGCATCAAATCGTCTTGAGTGATCACACCTGGACCTTTCATCAAAAGAATAGCAAGCTCATATATGGTCTTCTTAAAAGAAATATATCCAAGGACAACGTGCACAAAAAATAGGAACAAATAGATCAAAAGTTGCACAAATGGGGGCTTTGGCGTTCCTTTAACAGCCACCTTGTCAGGTGTTTCACTTATGACACATAACATGAAAAAAGCAAAGCGGTAAGATGTCTCTGGACTAAACATGGGACTTTGACATACAAACCAAAACCCCAACCAACTAGACCATTTTAAGACATAAGTAATACTCATCGAATACTTTGAGCGGTGAGCTGGGCAACTTGACACCGTACATTCTACCTCTCTCATATTTGACGTGTTCTCTTTCACTTATGGGCTCTCTTCTCTCTCTTTTTATCTTTCATACAATTTTTCGCTCCCTATGCAACCCTTGTCCTTCACGATGGTAGTCCCACCTCCTTTTCTCCCCTTTTCTCCATGTCCTCCCTATTCTCCCCACCGCCCTCTCCTTCACCTCCCCCTTTTATAATCCTCCTCTACATCCATTGTTCCACACCTTACTCTTTCTTCCCTTTCACCTCCTTTCTTGTCCACCTCAACCAAATTTTCTATGTCCACCTACTAGCCGTACCTGTTCTATTTCCCACTTGCTCCCTGTTGTCATTCTCTTTCTCTATCCCCTCATCTCCTCCTTACTTACTCTTTTTTGCCTCTCTTCCTCTCCCTCCTCCTTTGGCTCCTCCTCCGCCCCTTACTTGTCCTCTTCTTCCTCCTCCTCCTCCTCAACATCCTTTATTCACCCTCAACCTAATCCTAACACCTTTCTCCTCCTCAACCCCCCTCTATCCCCCCTCCTCACTTACTATTATCCCACCTCCCTCCTCTTTCTCCCTCTCCCCACACTCGTCTTCATCAATTGCTTCCATTTCCTCAGTCCTCCCTCGAACTCTTATTATGGATCTCTATCCTCTATTCTCATCAAATGTTTCCCTCACCTCCCAATCCATGTGCCCTCTTACTTCAGATTTTGTCTTCCGATCTCCCCCCACCTCCCTTGACTCTGTCCTACAGCCTCCTCTTCGTGTTCTACCTACCCATCCTCCTCCCCTTACTACTCCCCCAAATTCTCTTCTCCTCATCCACCTTCCCCACCTCTCTCCATCTCCCTCCTCCTTCCTCTTCCCCCTCCCCTTTTCCTAATTCTACCCCTCCTTTCATGTCTGCACCCTCCTCATCTTCTGACGTCATGCACATGATTCTTTTCAAATGGACCACTTATCAAAACTTTAGAGTTGTGTCAATTCAAGTGTTGGTACATCACATTCGTCAACCACCAAAAATGCAAATTGAGATGAGGAGTTGGAAGGTGCAGAGAGGGGTCATCATAACGAGCGAGGGACTAACAATGTTGATGATAAAAATAACAATGAGGAGGAGGATGCCAAGGAATTAGAGATGCAGGACAAGGAAATGTGTATGGAGGAGGATAAGGGAGAGGAGGAGGGGGAGGAGGAGGATAAGGAAGCAATGTATGGTGAGCAAGCTTCTTTAGTAATTGGTAAGGAGAGAGTGAATGATGATGCATTGGAAGCCTATAGGAGCAAGGAGAGTGATGGAGGAGTGAGAAGAACATGTCTTCATCTAATCTAGTTGTAAGGATTGAGGTCTCGAGAGTGCATGTCGGTGCAAAATTCAAGGCAAGGGCAAACCTCATTACTGCATTCCAACAACTTCTTGTTTCCTCAAGAAGACAACCATTATTTGAAGGTGATTTCTTTACCCATTGACAATCTTCAAACCAAATAAGTTATGTGTGTATATTTTATGTACTTTGTCTCTGTAATGTGATTGCATTGCAGGAATTCTTTTTTTGTTTGTTGTAGACAAACTAACACGTGTTATCATGCCCACTATAAGTAACGTCATGCCAAAGGATGTAAGTACGATGTCTCAACCCTCCATGACAAAGACACTTTTGAGTGGCACGTTACCAAGAGTGAAACACTACACATGTGCAAGGGAAGCGTTTTGCGTTATCGCACAACGCATCAAGAAAATGGTATAACTTGACAAGATGATGAGAACAGGACATGAAATAAGGGAAAATAAATTATAAGAGATTTTTCATAATTCGCTTGGAAGTAACATTCCCTTGAGGAATGTACGCATGGCTCATGATAAGATATTGGGTCATTAATTGGAAAGCAACTGACGGCATTCCAACCGTTCCCCACGCTTATGAGCATACTCTAGGTTGAAGATACAACTAGGTAGTGTGGCACGTGGGATGAGTGTGAGGGGAATGCAAGAAAGACAATATTATGTAGTGCTTTCTTTACTACCAGTGCATGATTCCAAGCATTTCAAATGTGTAGGGCATACGTGACTAGAGATGGATCAAATGCAGAGAACTTATGGCGCTGAATTGTCTTGAGTTGTTTGACCATTGATGCCAATGGGCATTTGCTACCCATTGTATTTGCCGTCATATAGGATGAGTGCACCTACTCATGGACCTAGTTCCTTCAATGTGTTTGTTAAGCATTCCCATACACAAACTCTCACCAGCTTGCTCTCATGTTGATGGACACAAAGGGCTCATCACTGTCGTGTGTGGAAAGCTTATAAATGCAGAACATGGAATCTGCCCAAAACATCGTAAGGCAGATGTGTTACGAAAGGCTAAAGTAGGAAAGTGAGATGTGGTGACAAAGATGTTTTGGTAAGCTGCTCGTGCAACATCTCTGAATGGCTACCAAAGAGCTCTCAAAGTCTTCCAATGCATTTTACATGAGAGTGAATTTTTTCTTTGAGGGGTGTCTCCAGAGTGCTATGTCAGTTGTTTTTTCCCCTTGCAAAGGTTTGGACATGATACACCAAATGTTGCTGAGTCATAGAACCACGCAATTGAGAGCATGAGAGACATGCTTTTGCTTGAGTTCTGTATGGAAGTGTATGACTACATCATGGTGAAGTTTAAGGAACACAGAGACACAACATTATTATGACGTCGCGAGTTCTTTGAGGGTAACCAAAAACCCTTGAAGAATCATTTGGGAAGAGGGTTGGATGCAAAGTGGACATATCTCCCTCAACTTACTAACGTATTTCAACCCCAATTTCGCTCCCTCTTAAGGGGAAAGTGTACTCAAGGGAGTGTAGAGAAGTGGTTGTGGATCTAGAGGTGCAGTCGTGCAACTACCTTGAATTCCAAGATGTGCAATTTCCATGTGTCCATGCAAAATGCATCAATCTACGGAGTGTACTTGGTTTGCAACTCATTGACTTCATGGACATTGAGTATACCATGCGATCGTGGAGGGAGTGTTGTAGTTGGATTGTACCTCTTGTCACATTGCATGACCTTACCATTTCAGTAACACGCGGTCTTACTCCAAAAGTGGAGATGAAGGTGGGGAGCCTAAGACATAACAGGAGAGAAACACCCATTGAGGTAGCTTTTTTGGGGCCAAAGTGTAGCTTGTCTGGCAACGGAGGCCACAATTGACAAACATGCATGAGCATCTTGTAGTATTAGAGTTTGTTTGGACCAATGATACAACAACCATACTTAAGGAGCAAGTGTTTCTTGATATGACCCCGATTCTTATTCAACTTGTTTTTTTTATGCTTGTAACACTCATGTGTGTTGAAAAGAAATAAGCTTGCATAGTAGTCGATTATCATGGTAATGTGCTTATCTATATGGTGGAATTATTGAAAATTCCATACAACATGCAACGCACATTAATAAGTAGGGGTTTGTACCAAATAAAGAGGTATCAGTGAGAAATTACATGACCATTATAGGATATGATGTAAGCTTTAGGTCGTTTTGATTCTTATTTTCTGGATATGAATTGAAGTTGTCATTGTGCGTATTTTGCTGATGGCCAAATGAATAAAGTTTTTAATAAAAAAATTTCTAATGTACACATCAAGAAGATATGGATATTCATCTTCATTGTTTTGGCACACAATGCTTTTGACCTAAAATGTAGTTTTTTTCTTGGTGATCATGCACTTGTGTATTAGTGTAGTGCTTCTCCCTTGAAAAAACTTGCTATTTGTTTCCAAGGTATTCCATTAAAAGATTATGCTATACATTTGAAAGTAGAATGAAATCACCTTTCTCTAAGTTCTCTCATAAGTGGTTGTGACTACCTTGTAACGGCTTTCCAACATGTAAAATCATGTTCATTTCGTCTATTGCTAGTGATTTTTCAACGAATACATATGGAGTTATAATATTTATCATCCTTACAAGAATTATAATTGATTAAAACTCATCAAGTTTGGAACCTGGTTGTGCTCCACAACTTCTACGTAAGAAAATACAATTGCGTTCAGGTAGGTCGCACTCCATGAGTGGTCACCTCGAGATGACAGGTATTTAATGAATCTTGCTGTTTCTTTTTTCTTTTCTTCTTTTTGAGGATGGTTGCACGATCCTCACGTTCATAAATTGTGCATGATTCTGTTTTTCTGCCCTTCCGCATGTCGATGTTTGCCCTCTTAAAGGAATTGACTGTGTGCCAGAGAGGGTCATCGTGTCGAAGTCCTGCTATGCGAATTTAATGTTGTCTTTCGTGTGCATGGATGAACGTTAGTCCTTACTAGTGGGCACAAATTAAGTCTTCACTAGCGACACGATGCTGATCGAGAGCGATGAACAAGTTGGATATTTCCCTTTTCTCAAAATTTTAATGTTATTTGGTCTTATTTCGTATTCTGTATATGGAAGCTAAAAAAATCAAGTCGCGTAGATATGAAAGCCTTAAAGTCCTGATCTAAGCAACTTAAATGTGACAACTTGTTCGGATCTTGGAAATGTGGGTACGTATTGTCATGTTAGCTTCAGAGGGACATGGTAGAAGGTCTGGTTTGAGATCGGACATTTGGTCATTAAACCTTTCGACTATCCGCCAGTCTCTACTTTTGTTCCGGCCCTTGCGCCACCCGGGCACATTGCCAAGGAGACGACCAGGTGCTAATGCGGCAGAGGTGAGAGACGGGGTGGGAGTGAGCTTCCTGTCACATGCGCTTTCACCCATCGCGACTGCCATGGCTGCCGCGGTCGCCTCCGCTGTGATTCTCGTGGCGACGCCTCCGCCAGTTGTCCCTTTTCCATCTCTGCCCGCCGGCATCCAACTGTCGGCGCGAGCCGGCTGTGTTCGGGCTCTGCATCCGTCGCGGTGTTCGTTTCTCGAGGGAGATAGACGACTGTGTGCGTCCCGTACCCTCCTCCTCTTCACCAGCAGCGGTAGGAGCAGCAGCAGCAGCAGTAGCCATGGTTGCCGCCGCATTCCGCTCCGAGCTGCACAGGTGTCACCAAGAGCAGCAACAGCACCCTCCGTAGAGTCACCGTCTGCTGCTGCTTCTGCTGCAGCATCAGTAGCCAAAGCAGGGGCCACGGAGCAGGGCCAGAGCAGCCGCAGCAGCAGCAGCAGGGGGAGGACAGGGCGCGGGGTTGTAATCACTGGGGGCTGCAAGGGGCTGGGGTACGCCATGGCGTTGGAGTTTCTGCTGGCGGGGGATGCGGTGGCGTTGTGTGGGAGGTCGGAGGGCCAAGTGGAGGAAGCAGTTGAATCGCTCAAGCAGGCTGTGGCCGCCTCCGCCGCCGCAGCTGACGCTGCCGATGCTGTTCCTGCTGGCCCTGCCGCCGACTCCACAGCCGCCGCCGTCGCTTCTGCTCATGATTCTGCTCCAGCTGCTGCTGCTACCGCGGCTCGCGATGTCGGGGCTGTGCCGGTGTTTGGGACGGTGTGCGACGTGGGGGTGGCCGAGGACGTTGACACTCTGGCAGAGTTTGCAAAGGAGAAACTTGGCACAGTGCACGTGTGGATTAACAACGCCGGTGAGTCCAGCGTGACGAAGTAGCTACTCCGTTTATGTGAACGAGCATTGAAGAAGTATAATACACCCCCCANCCTCCTCCTCCTCCACCTCTTCCTCCTCTTCTTCCACCCCCCCCACCTTCATCTTCATCCTCCCCTGCCCTCTCTTCCTCGGCAACCACTCTTGCTATGTCGGACCCTCCTCACTGTTTCTAAACTCCCCACCATCAAGCGCCATGCACGGCGCCGTTGTCATCACTGCAGGGCAAGTGACGTCAAAACGGCTGCTGGCGGATGTGCCGGTGGACGAAATAGTGTCAGCCGTCAATGCCAACGTCGTAGGATCCCTTCTGGGTTCCAGGTGTGTGTGTGTGTGTGTGTGTGTGTGTGTGTGTGTGTGTGTGTGCGTGCGTGCGTGCGTGCGTGCGTGCGTGCGT
>SZWC01002456.1:23537-41439 GCA_023375785.1 Penium margaritaceum | reverse complement strand
CCTCCTCCTCCTACTCCTCCTCGTACCGTTCCATCTCTCCCTCCTGTGGCTCTTGCTCCATGGCCGCCACGTCCAAAAGCTGTGCAGTCATCAGTGCTACCTTGTCCGCCACCGACGTTCCCGCACTCCATGCCCATGGCCATCCTCCTTGTCGAGGTGCGACCAGCGCTGCCTCCAACCCTCTGTGCACGTGGCTCGAACAACGGCAGCCTGTCGCTAGGCGATGGTGCTGACGCTGACAGGAACATACCCCACGCTCAGTTGCACCACTTCCGATTGTTGCACACCCTCTTGGAGGCATGCCTGCCAGCTCGTGCCTGCCGATCTGAAGCTCCAGGCAGGAGGCACAAACGCAACGCAGGGTTCGGCGGCTGAACTTCAGCTCAAAGCACTCCTCCAGCTCGTGCCTCACTGCCTCCCCACACCACCTGCCTCTGACTCTTCGAAAACGTTTCGTCTCGCAGAGGTGGATGAGGGAGTTGTAGGAAGGGAGCACCCCAGACGAGACTGTGCATTGTTGTTATCCGTCACCGCAAGGCAGGCAGGCAGGCAGGCAGGCAGGCAGGTGACGTGACGACGCATTCGGCTCGAGTGAGCACAGGTGAGCGCCTCACTGCAGACGTCTTCAATTCTGAGTTGCGCAAGGTCTTTCTCGGCACTCTTTGCAACTTGAGAGAGAGAGAAGGGGGTGGCGGGGGGGGGGGGAGAGGGGACTGCATGCCCTCTCTCCGTGTCATGTGTCCAAACCGAACAGCTTGGAGGGATGTCCGAAATTGATCCAACCTCATCGAATCTGAACCGAAACCGACCTGACATCGGATTTAGCCGGTTCAGCTCGGTTCCGTTCAGCTAAATCAAACCCATTCAATGGGGTTGGTCACCTGTTCAGAACCACCATTTGGCTTGTTCTGACGCACGCCATGCGCCGACAGTGAGACGAACCCCGGGGGGTACCCTTGTCGACAGAACCGACTCCGCACGGTACCGACTCTGTACTGTACTGACTCGGTACTGTGGCATGGAGCCGGCCCATCCAATTCTCAGTGGTAGTGGACTCAGGCCCAGCCAACGGCGGATAAGAAGGCCTACCGCAGCCGCAACGCCGTGCTGACGTACCGGAGCAACGCCAGGCCGTGGCTCATGTGCGTCTTGTCCTCCCCCCCCCCCCCCCCCCCCCCCCGCCCTCTGGGCGATGGAAAACTGCGCTATCTGTCCCTTGCTGGTAAATGCCAATACAGCTCGGTTCAGATGACCAGGACTTTGGCCAGATGAGGCCGTCTGCACCAGCATGTGGAGGGTCCTCACGACTGGATATTTTTTTCTTAGACGTTTTGCAAAACGTCTAAGAAAAAAAGTACTTTGGCCAGATGAGGCCGTCTGCACCAGCATGTGGAGGGTCCTCGCGACTGGCTTCACCAGGGTTCTTCTGATGCCGGCTGCAGTCGAGCCCTGGCTCGACTACAGGGACCATGGCACGCGACTTTGTCGTGCCGCACCAGTCCTGCCGTGGGACCACAACGATGGGCGACCAAAAGAACTGGCATGACCGAAAACGAAATCCAAAGACCAACGAGACAACGAGAGAATTTGGGCCAGAGATGCGTCGCCGCAAGACACAGAGCCCCCCCCCCCCCCCTGCCCTGCCGATTCCACGGACTCCTTCCAGCCTTTTCTCTCACGTGGCGAGACTTCCGTCCGGACAACAGTCCGGATGCTGGTGCGTCACAGTCCCCTCCCGACCGAGATTCCTGCAGCGCCAACCGAAACCCCCAAGCCCACGCCCCAGCCACAGCCGCAGCCGCAGCCACAGCCAAGTCAGCCTGAGCTGCCAGCAGGCACGGCACCCCACCTTGATCCGGCCGATGGTGCCGAAGTGCTCCGCCAGCAGCTCCTCGTCCGTGCCGGGTGGCAGGTTGGCGACGTACACGGACGCAGTGGGTGGAGGAGCGCCCGCCATGGCCGCCACACCACTGCCACTGCCACCGCCACAGCCAGGCCGCGTCGTGAGCGCGCGGCCGCCTTTCCGCACTCTTTACCTCCCTGCTGCCCGCTCCTCCTCTTGACACCAGAGCCAATGTGCGGGAACCGGATGAGGTGGCGGAAGTCGCGACAGCGTCCTTGAAGGGTGTGCGTGAGTGGCGACTCACGCAGCTAGTGCGAGGTAGAGCAGCTCCTTAGTGCAGGTCAGAGCGAGTGGTGGTAGGGCGGAGACCTCTAGAGACGTGACCCGGACGGCGTTGCCTAGTCACAGGAAACGGCGGCAGGAAAATGGAGGAAGTAGTAGCGCGACCTAAAAAAGAGAACGGAGTCACGGGATATTCACAGACACTTTTGTTGTCAATAACGTACACGAGTCCCTAAACTTTGCAAGAGGGCATTCCTGTCCTTACATTTACAGCCCACCGTGCAGCGACATCAGGCTTTATACGCCATTTGCCTGAGGGAATTTTGGCCAACTGCCCCGACCTCCGGTGTTCTTTTCTAGAAGTTTCTGACAACTTAAACCATTTTCCAGAATGGTCGACAGGAGGACGAGCTCTATCAATGTTTCAATATCGTTCGGTCTTCTTCGCGACGATGCTGGAATTTTATGAAGAATTGCCTCAACATTATCGAAGCCCCCCGACTTCTCAACGGAGCTTCTCGAATCAACCACTCACGGCGCGACCTCGCATGCGTCGCTCGGCTCGGGCGCCGAAGACCCGACATATGCCTCATTCCCATTCTCACCATCATATATATGTGCTCAATGCACTCGGCACTTCTCATCAAAGTAAAATTACGGCTGAACAAAAATCATCCACTTGTCCCAAACACCCTAATCCTCTTTTGTCCCGCACCTCATCCAGATGAATGTTTTGCCAAACGGAGCGTAGATGGTGAACATGTGGAATTTGTGAGGCAAAAAAGTTTTAGAATTTGGGACACTCGAGCAATTTATAATTAGCGGTAAGAGTACTTCAATGACAAGTGTCGAAATGATCGAACATATGCAAGTGTCGAGTTACGAATGAGACATAGTCGGGGACATTGGGTCGATTGTCGAGCGACGCTTGCAGAGTCGCGTCGTAAGTGGTTGGATTCGAGAAGGTCCACCGAGAAATCAGGGGGCTTCGAAAATCGACGGTGAAGATGCGAGATACATCTTTGTAAATCTAGATTCGTCTTGGTACGTCGAGAAGTCAATCGAAAGGTCGTGATACTTTTGTCGTAGATCCGCGAGAGTGGTCGCAATTGTCACAAGCTTTGGGAAGATTCACCGGAGGGTGATATGCCGAACGAGCGTGGAGGGTGATATGTCGAACGAGCGTAGACGGTGAGCAGGTAGACGTTGCCAGGCACAACACAATTTAGAATGAGAAATTTATAAACAGCCGTGAGTGTACTTCGATGACAAGTGTCAAAATGATCGAACATATATGTTCAAGTGTCGAGTTACGAATGAGGTATAGTTGAGGTCGTTGGACGATTGTCGGGAAGCGCGTGCAGAGTCGCATCGTTAGTGGTCGGATTCGAGAAGGTCCGCCGAGAAATCGGGGTTCTTTGAGAATCGACGGTGAAGATGCGAGATGCATCTTTATAAATCTAGATTCGTCTCGGTGCATCGAGAAGTTGACCGAAAGGTCGTGACATTTCTACTGTAGATTTGCGAGGATGGTTGAAGTTGGTAGAAGGTTTGGGAAGACTCACTGAGGACGGGGCATTTGGCTCGTTTGCCCTCGACCGTCGAAGTGAATATTGCGGTTTTTTGCGACACGATGGGCTGTTTGTGTAGTAACAGAAATGCCCATGCAAAAAGATTTGGGACTTGTGTACGTCTGGTACGTAACATTTCCCCCCTTTTTAGCCGCGACGTCCTGGCACGCAGATGTGGCCCGGTGACGGCGATAATAGCCGTTGATTAAGTGATCCACTTCTCGGAGGTTGTACAGTTCCCAACTGTTATGCGCGGCGTCGTAGCCATGCCACTTGATGAGATATTCTGTACTTTTGCCTTGTCTTTGATGGCCAATGATGTACTCGATGGCGTACTCTGTGTCTTCGTCCACTTTAACAGGAGGTGGGGGCTGTACAACCCTATCGGGGAAGTTCTCTCCGTGGTCTCGGTAGTGCTTGAGTTTGCTGATATGGAACACCGGATGAACGTGCATAGTGCCGGGGAGTTTGAGTCGTGCAATCATCGGGGTTTGCATGCGCTCGATCTCAAACGGTCCCAACAATCGGGGTTTGAGATTTGAACAATCGGCTCCATGGAGTTTGATATTTGCCAAGCTGAGAAGGACTTTGTCGCCAACAGCGAACACATCGTCGCTGCAATGTCGGTCAGCTGCTTGCTTCATCGTTGCTTGTGTCTTCGCGAGGGTTTGTCGTGTTTCCTCCCAGATGGTGGTGAAGTCTCGGTGTTGAACGCCGACCACAGGGATATTGCTGCGACTTTGTAGTCCGACTACAAATTTGCCATACACCACCTCAAACGGAGTTTTACCCATTGCAGTGGAAACTACAGAATTATATGCGATTTTGGCGGTCGGAAGTTTTTGTGCCCAATCCGTCCCGTGAGGTTCGCATAGTGTTCAAAGAAGTTGTCCGAGCGTCTGATTGGTCCGCTCGGTTTGTCTGTCGGTTTCAGGATGAAACACCATTGAAAGTTGAATTCTGCTGCCGTAGCAAATCATGAGTTCGCGCCAAAAACGACTGGTGAATGGAATGTCTGTCGCTCGTGATGGTTCTTGGTACACCGTGTAGCCGCACGATGTTGTTTAGAAACAGCTTTGCTGTTCCCTCAGCGGTAACGGTGGCCGTTGTCAGAATGAAGTGGGTCATTTTGGAAAACCTGTCGACGACCACGAGGATTGCGTCATATCCCTTGGGTGTGACCGGTAATCCTGTGTTGAAGTCCATGGAGAAGTTAACCTATGATTCTGTCAGAATAGGGAGCGGTTGCAGAATTCCGGGCGGCTGCAAGCGACGCGATTTTTGCCGTTGATATGTGTCGGAGGTTTTGCAGAAGTTGGACACGTCAGATTGTATTTTGTCCCACCAATAGCTTCTTTCTTGCTTCTTCAATGTCTTGTCCTCTCCGAATTGTCCACCTGGTCCTGTGTCATGTCACTCTTTGGGCAGCATTTGGCAAAGTTCGTCGTTCGGGGAAACGACCATTTGGCGAGTGAAGCGTCGTTGCCAATAGGGTGCGTCGAAGAAGAATAATGCTTTATCATATTCCTTGTGGTGGTTGTAGCCTCGTGCGAATAGCCCCTCGCGGTACTGGTCTCGCTTTAGCTGTAGCGTTGCCACCTCAGCCATTAAATCTGGTCTGCGGCTGAGCACATCCGCCGGGTTGATTTGGCCTGGCCGGTACTCAATATCGCAGTCGAACCCGGATTCAAGAAACTCCATCCATTGGGTTTTACGTCAACTGAAGTTTGGCTACGTCTTCAAATATTTCAACACATGATGGTCGGTGTGCACGATGCATTAACGACACTCTAGGTAGCATCACCATGTCTTGAACACGTGCACGACTACCATCATTTATTTCTCATGTATGGCGTAGTTTGAGTTCCAGTACTCGTGTTTTCGAGACATGTAGGCGACCGGTTGTTTGCCATTGCCATGGTTTTGTAGAAGGACAGCGCCAATGGCTCGGTCTGACACACATGTGGCCATGACGTAGTCGACCGTTGGATTGGCTAATTGTATGGTCGGCGTCGAGGTGAGAGCACTCCACAAAGCGGTGAACGCCTCTTGTTCGATGTCTCCCCACCGCCACTTGTCTTCTTTTTGAGTGAGGTCGGAAAGAGGCACTGACACTCGGGCATAGTCCAGTACGAATCACAGGTAGTAGTTGCAAAAGCTGAGGAAAACTTGAATTTCTCAAACGTTGGTCGACGTTGGCCAATCAGCGACTGCTGCCACTTTTTTCGGATCCATGGTGATCCGTCCACCGTTGATGATGTGATCCAAAAACTCGATCAAACGACGACCGAAGTCACATTTCAAGAGTTTTGAGAAAATTCTCTCTTTGTAGAACTTTGAGGACTTTGAAAGATGTCTATCGTGCTCCTTTGGTGTGCGGTTGTACACCAGAATGTCGTCGAGGTATACCACGAAAATATTGTCAAGGTATGGTCAAAAAATGTTGTTCATGGCCGCCATGAACGTTGCCGGGGCATTTTTCAGTCCAAACGGCATGACCGTGAACTCAAAATGCCTGTAGTGGGTTCAGAACGTCGTCTTTTTTATGTCGGCGTCTGCCACACATATCTGGTGATATCCGTTGTGTAATTCGATTTCGCTGAGAATTCGAGCCCCTCGGAGTTGGTCGAAAAGTTCATCAGCTCGGGGAAGAGGGTAGTGGTTCTTGATGCTAGTGTTGTCCAACGCCCGATTATCCACACACATCTGCATCTCACCGGTTTTCTCTTTTACAAACAATATTGGTGCACCGTATATTGACGTGGAAAAGCGGATGAACCCTTGACCAAGCATCCCGTCGAGTTGCTTTTTTTGCTCGGTCGGCTCGTGATCGCTGATCCGATAGCCCCCTCAAACTGTAGGTCTACTATACGGATTTAGTTTGATGTGATGGTCGATGTCTCGTTGAGGAGATAAGGTTCTCGTGAGTTCATCGGGGAAGACGTTCGCAAACTCCTGGATGAGTGGTGCGAACTCGTCAGGGACAATCGTGAACGTTTTTGATGCCAATGAGGCTGATGAGGCTGATGATGAGTCAGCTGCTGCCACTTCCACTTCTTCCATTGGCTCGAGACGTATGAGCCACGCAGCAGCTCCTCGTCGAATGCAGTGCTTGGCCACGTTGAGCGGTATCGACTACACAGGTTGTCACTTTTTGGCTTCCGCGGCTTCCTCTGCTGCTTCCACCTCTGCTGCTTCCGCTGTCGGCTTCCTTCTCACACGCAAAAATTGTCGTTTGGCGTGTTTGAATTTACGTTGACGTCGCTGCTATTCCAGTCGACCTACAGATTGTGACCGTACAAAAAATATCGTCCAAGGATGATTTTCTGATCAGTCATTGGACAAGACCTCCAGACCATTACATACCGTAGACCTCCCACTTGTAGTCCTAGTGGTTCTTGTAGTCTCCATATTTGTAATCTCCCGTCAACGGTTTTTCCTTCAAACACCCCTGGTTTGGTCTGCAAACCTAGTTTGCAAACCATGTTGTTGCTCACGAAGCTGTGTGAAGCTTGTCCATCCAATAGTGTCGGTACATTTCTTCGACTTTTGCATCATCGAGGCTGAACTTTTTGCAGTATCACAGGATGGTCGTCCCCGTACCCCTTGTCAAACTTTGTTATCTTAGAAACCCTCTACGACTATGTAGGCCGTTTAGATGGGCGATCATTCGGCACAGATCGCTCCTCAGGGACAATAGTTGCGCCTCTCACTCGTGCCCTTTGCCGTTTCTCCACTCATTTTCCTGCGACTTCCCCCCCTTTTGGCCTACTACTTGCTTCGCAGTTGTAGTAGGTTCACGTGTCTCTCTGGTCGATGGCGCCCACTTCCATCGGATTCGAGGAGTCCGTCGACTTGTTCTTTCTGTTTGCACAATAAATGTGGTTAAAAGGTTGCCAGCCATAGGATCCCTGGATCCGAGCGTTGTAATTGGTGCTATCGATCCTTTATGTTGCTACGATCATCCGCGGTAAGTCGTTTTGGATGCCGAAAATAGCGATTGCTCACTGGATATCTTGCTTGAGGCCATTGTTGTAATGAAAACAGGGTTCTTCGGGGGGCAATGTATGGTCCAGTAATGATCTCGTGGAATCTCCACGTGTACTCTGCCACGGTGGACTGCTGACAGAGACGCTGGAGGTTGTCTTGTGCGTTGGAATTTTTGTTCAGTCGTCTAAAGCATGCGAGCATCGTGCGCGATAATTGATTCCAGTTGGTTGGTGGCGTCAGCACGTCTTTCCACTATGGGTTAATCTGCTCCAAGGGTAGAACGCCTCTAGTATTGTGAGACGGGTGCCGTTGGCCGTTGATGATGCTCCGCCGGTCTCCTACTGCCGTTGGATGGTCTTTAGATCGGACCACCAAATTAGCGCCGTGCCACGCAAATGCGCGGCCACGAGGTCAATTTTCTTTTGATCTTTGTTGACCCCAGTAGCGGTGAAGTACACGTCCAAGCTCGTCAGCTACATCCAAGCCGTCGGTCCTTTTGAATTTGGAGGATCAAATGGTTTTGGTGGAGCTGGACAAAATTTTGGTTCACTCAAGAGTTGGGAATTTCTCTAGACGAGCACCACTTCTCGTGCACTTGCGTTGCAAAGAGCCTCAATTGCGACGTTGAGCTTTTGGAGCAGATGGTTGTTGATCCCCTCGAGTGCTAAGATTCGGTTCGCCAGTTCCTCATTGATCCGTGCATGTCGGCTCGTGCCACCTGTTGTTCCTGTCGCCGTCGTTGAGGTTGTTGGTAGGGGCTGCTGGTTTACCGCCGTTGGGTCCGTGACCGGATCGGTCATTGAAGCCGTGGGGATTGATCCAGCTGCTCTTTGCCTGCCACGCCAACATTCTCTGCCACTTAAGGGTTCGCGTGCATAGGCACGTTCTGCTCCTCCATCGCCGAAGTCGTCGCCAAAGACCCGCTACTGGTCGTCGGTTGCTAAGGCTGTACATGGATCCTATTTGTATAGCTTGGGAAGGATTCGGATCTGTCGGACGGATCCTTCACCTGGATCCAGATCCGGGGGTCCGGATCCTGGATCCAGATCCGTGGATCCGGCTGCTGGATCCAAAAATCCCTGTTTTAGGGAGCTGATCAATGAATGTACCTGAATCTGTAGAATTGGAAAGAAGGGGGGGTCAGTATCGACTCCGGCCACTATGCACATTTTCGTGTGAGTACCGAAGTCATCTCTCAATGATGTTCATGTCAACCAAGCATCGCACAGGGTTGCATGCTAATGTGGCATGCGCTTCTACCACATCCACACAACACCACTATGATCTACCTGTCCGTCCACTTATTTGAAGTTTGAACAACCGAACTGTTGTTCGACTATTCAAACTTCAGATGAATGTTGGAAGACCAAACAGTGTACCGGCATCTGTCGGTCACTAAATCCATGTCCTGCAACAAGAGTGGCTCCAATTGGAGCTATTCCTGTTGCCTGGTATCCAGACTTCACGAATCTGAGGCTCGGCACCAAGAAAGCTGTGTCGACTAACCACAGGACAAGACAACCATGTTTCATCAAACAAAGTGGACAGGTTCATTTGACGTGGCGGTTGAACTTTGCGTCGCTCAAAACCAAGGCACACATCTTGCCCGTTTGAACTCGAACAAGTGACACATATGTTGTACGGGAGACATGACCAGGACCTCTCTCCGAGTGTTCTCAGCCCCCTCTACCCCCTTAGAAGGATCCGCTTCCGGATCCTGGGATATAGACCAGATCCAAGATCCTAGATCCGGATCCGCGGATCCGGATCTGGATCCAGATTTTTGGTTAGTTCTCATGGATCTTAGGATCCGTGTGCATCCTTATTGGTTGCGTTCGCTCGGCTCACGCCGTAGTCGCTAATTCTGCGATGTCTTGATGTGCGAGATGCGTTGATGGCTTGTGCGAGGTAGTCCTCCGGATGGGTAAAGAAGTCGGATGCCTCTCCAGCACCACTGCAGTCTGATACCAAGTATTCTACCGAATGGAGGGTAGATGATGAACAGGTAGAAGTTGCAAGGCAGAACACAATTTTGAATTTGGGACACTTGAAGAATTTATAATTAGCGGTAAGTGTACTTCGATGACAAGTGTCAAAATGATCGAACATATGTATACAATTGTGGATTTATGAATGAGACATAGCCGGGGTCATTGGATTGATTTTCGAGCGACGTGTGCGGAGTCATGTCGTGAGTGGTCGGATTCGAGAAGGTCCGCCGAGAAATTGGGGGTCTTCGAGAATCAACGGCAAAGATGCAAGTTGCATCTTTATAGATCAAGATTTGTCTTGGTGCGTTGAGAAGTCGAGAAGGAAAATCAACGCAAAACTACTTGGCGACAAGCTCGCACAACGCATCAGCGCATCTCAGCCGTTCAAAAAATCACAGTCTTTGCAACAAAACGGTGAACGGAGCGAGCGCACCCGGCAATGAGCAGCAATTCCTTGGGATTCCTTTGGCGATGGCGTATCAGTAGCACTCAAACAACGACGCTCCCCAAGAAAACCAGGCGACAGTGGCAACGTTCGCGGCAAATGGCCCAGCGCCAATGAACCCGACGGCCAATCCGGTGATGGACCCCTTCAGCTCGGCAAATCCTTTGCCCTCGCCGCAGCCCGTTCAGACGACACATCGCACGATGGGAAGCACCGGCTGACAAGCGCGTATCAACGAAGACCTGTACCAGAAACTTTCGGTAATCGAGAGCCTCAACATCCATATGCTCTAACAGCTCAACGCAACAATGGAGGAGCTTCGAGTATCTCGTGCGCGTGAAGCAATATTCACCGAGAGAAATGTGCAAATCTAGAGTGAACCCCAAATTCGACCTGCACATCTTGAGCCATTTGATCCAGCAAACTCCAAGAGACCGATGATCGGGATGTGGGTGAAGAGTTTGAAAGTGTACTTCACTGCTGCTGGGGTCAACAACGACAAAAAGAAAATGGATCTCGTGGCCTCGCTTTCGTGTGGGTCGAATTTGAGTCGGTGGTCCAATCTGAAGGCCATCCAACAGCAGCATGAGACCGGCGGAGCTAGATCAACGGCTCACGCGACCGCTCTTACATTGTCGACCACAGGCGTACTACCTCTCGAGCATATAAATCTGACGTGGCACGACTCCCTCACGCAACCAGAAACATGGAGCGACTTTGTGCGCGCTACACTCGCTTACTTTGGGAAGGTGAACGAGAAGTGTGATACATGGTAGAGAATTTAACGTTTTTTTTTTCTTTTCTGTAGTTCAACGTGGTGGAGTACACTCGACGTTTTTGTGAAATCATCACTAGTTGTGACCTCGTCCCTGATGGACTGTTTCTCTACTACAATGGCCTCAAAGGAGATATTTGGTGAGCAATCACCATTTTCAAAATCCAAGACGACCTTCCGCTAATGATCACAGCAGCCGACCATGTCGACAGCGCTGAGTACAATGCTCACATGCAGGAATCCAACAGCTGGCGAACCCAAGGTCACAATTCTGATCGTGGAGGAGGGAAGTCGCAATCGGTAGAAACCTCGTTTCCAATGGAGATTGACGCTATCAATCAACACGATCAATGGCTCTGCTAGACTTGTAGTAAGCCGGGTCACATCTCGTGTGACTACCGAAAACGACAACAACAGGTCAAACATGGGGAGAAGTCGTAGATAAAGAGTAAGGATTCGGGAAATGGCAAAGGACAGGAGTAGACGGCGAGGGTCATGTCCGGCCGGAAAAATCTGTGGCGACCGATCGCCCATCTTAGCGGCTCACATCGCCGTAGACAAGGGTTCCTGATATCGTAAAGTTGGACGAGGGGTACAAGGATAACCAAACGGCAAGACCGCTATGAGTACAACCGAGGGGCTCTAAAAGTCTCAGAACGGTACTGATACTACTGGATGGAGGAGCTTCTCACAACTTCATCAACAACGACATGGTTTGAAAGCTTGGTTTGTAAACCAAATCGGGGATGTTTGAAGAGAAAACCGTCGATAGAGGACTACAAATTGGTCAACTTCGCGAACCACTTCGGCTGCAAATTGGAGATATGCATGACGTAACGGTCTGGAGGACTGGCCAAATGAGCAACTACAAATCATCCTCGGGCAAGTTTTCTTGTACCGGGATGAACAACAGCTTGACAAGAGCAGCAGAGCAGTCCACCTTAGCATTCATGGCAAAAAACGGCATCTGCCTCTGGTCGAGCGACCCACGACATAGCGGCGGTTACGAGAAGCAGCAGAGGTGGAAGTAGAATAGGAAGCTGCGACCACAAAACACCAGCCTTACATGTGAAGCGTGATCCCAGATATCCTTGGACGTGGCCAAGAAATATCTGGAGTGCAGACCCCAAGCTTGGCTTGTCCAGATGGAAGTAGGAGAAGTGGAAGAAACTGCAGCAGCTAAGGTAACACCAATGAACTCGACACCTGAGAAGTTTGCAGTAGTAGCGAGGGAGTCTGCGGAGCTTATAGAGGAGTTTGAAGGGTT
This sequence comes from Penium margaritaceum, assembly GCA_023375785.1. NCBI lineage: Eukaryota > Viridiplantae > Streptophyta > Zygnematophyceae > Desmidiales > Peniaceae > Penium > Penium margaritaceum. Next base: position 29,275 of record SZWC01002456.1, on the reverse strand, counting down.
TTTCTTGACAAAATACTCCAAGAGCTACCACTGCAATGAAGCATTGACTATCAGATAGACCTAAAACTGGGCAACAGAAAAATGGTGAAAGAGGACCTATCGAATAAGAAATCACGAGCTCACGAAACTCAAGAAGCAGCTGGATGAGATACTCGGTCTGGGATTCATCAGACCCACCACGTCATCCTATGCAGCACATATACTATTTGTGAAGAAGAAAACTGGAGGGACGCAGATGTGCGTGGAATACCGAGTGTTGAACAACATCACCATCAAGAACCGTTATCCTACCTGCCAGCAGATGAAATTTTTGATCGACTCCGTGGGGCCCGGAATTTTAGCAAAATCAACCTTCGCAACGGCTATCATCAGATCCACGTATCTGATAAGGAAATTGAGAAGACGGCATTCTACACCAGATACGGGAACTTCAAGTTCACAGTCATGCCATGTGGACGCACAATACCTCGCGATGTTTATGGCAGCGATGAACAATATTTTTCGCCCGCACCCCGACAACTTCGTCATCGTGTATCTTGACGATATCCTGGTGTACAGGCGCATCGAGGAGGAGCACAATGGATATCTCCAAAAATTCCTCACGATTATAAAAAGAGAGAACTTGTTCAGAAAACTCTCAAGATACGATTTTGGTCGCCGTTCAATCAAGTTTTTGGGCCACATCATGGGCGGCGGAAGGATCACCAAGGACCCTAAAAAGGTGTCGGCGGTTGCTGATTGTCCGATGCCCACAAGTTTTTGGGACGTTCAATACTTTTAGGTTTCTGCAACTGTTACCATCTATTAGTCAAGGACTACTGATGAGTGTGAGCGCCTCTCTCTGATTTCACCCGGAAAACCACCGAGTGGAATTGGGGGGGATAGAAAACAAGAAGTTTTTAAATCTTTGAGAAACGCTTTGACCTTAGTGCTGGCTTTTTTCTTGGCGGATCCAGCGGTGGATTATATCATGGCCACCGACGCGTTTCAAGCCATTGACGCCGTTCTCCCCCAAGACAACGGCGGTGGAGAACAGTCGGTCGCGAACATGTCGCAAAAGCTACGCGGTCCGGGAGTCAACTACATGGTGCATGCAAAGGAGATGCTCATGCAATCTTCCAAGACATGGTGGTGCTACTTTGAATGCTGGTGATGCAGTGCGGGCATGTTCACAAACGAGACCTGGACCTCGCGAGGCTGATCGCGAAGAGTAACAAGGCGTTCAGCTAGTACGACAAAACCAAGTTATGGTTCGGCGACCCCTACTAGTGACTATGATTCACTCGCTAGGTTGTCGATCCTCCAAACGAGAAGCTGCGAAGGATGTTATTGGAGGAATGCCATGACACCGGTCTAGGTGGATACTTTGGTGAGGACAAGACACTAAAGAAGATGGTAAAGTGCTACTGGTGGGACAAGATGTAGACCGACGTGGTGGCCTTGTGCAAATCGTGCAACACCTTTCAGAGGCAAAAATCTCGTCGCACGCGACCACCCAATCTACTCCAACCCCTGCCTGTTTCGATAGAACCGTGGGCCAATATCCGCATGGACTTCATGACAGGTCTGCCCGCCACTCCGAGGGGTATGATATCATCCTCGTTGTGGTGGACAAGTTTTATAAAATGTCTCTCTTCATTCCGATGACCACCATAGTCACCGCAGAAGGAACAACATGGCTCTTTCTGAATTAGATTATGCGGTTGCACGGCGTGCCATGTACCATCATCAAGGAGAGAGACGGCCATTTCACTAATCAGTTTTGGCACGAACTGATGACATGTTACCGCGTTCGTACCCAACTATCAAGGGCGTTCCATCCTCAGACCAACAGGCAAACTAAGCAAAACCAATCAGATGCTCGAACAACTCCTTCACACTTTATGTGAGCCACATGGCACCGATTGGACAGCAAAATGGCCGACCGCCGAACTCGCATACAACTCTGCCACTTCCACCGCAACAGGTAAAATAACTTTCGAGGTGGTGTACGGCAAACTTCCCGTCACACCATCTGGATTACAGAGTTAGGGTAATATCCCCGTGGTTGACATCCACCACCGAGACATTGCGATCATCTGGGAGGACACCAACAGAGCATTGCGAATGACTCAAGCAACTATGAAGCGGGCAGCCGACCAGCATCGCAGCGATGACGTGTTCGGCACTGGCGATCAATTCCTCCTAATCTTTGCGAATATCAAACTCCGAGGATTGGACTTCACAAAAATCAAACCCTGATGGTTGGGACCGTTTGAGATAGAGCGAAGACAAAACCCACTTGTCACTCGCATTCGCCCCCTTGACAGCATGGCGATGAACCCTATCTTCAACATCAGCAAACTCAAGGACTACGGAGATCCCAGTATGAACTTCTCTTGCAAAGACGTCACACCCCCACCTCCTGTGCACGTGGACTGGGATATTGAGTACTTAACTGAACATATCCTCATAAATTAATTTTGTGGAAAACCAACTGAGTATCTGGTCAAGTGACATGGCTACGACGCCACGCACAACAGCTGGGAGCCCTACGACAACCCCCGAGACGTCGATCGTCTGATCGACAACTACTTTGGCCGTCGCCGTCCTACGGCTTCTAGCGCACCGGGACATTGCGGCTAAAAGGGGGGGAAGTGATGTGTCCCTGACATACATGAGTCCCTAAAATTTGCGAGTAGGCATTTCTTTCTTTACATTTATGGCCCACCGCACGATGAATTCAGGATTTTCACGCCATCCGGCCGAGGGAATTTTGGCCAATTGCCCCGACGTCCAGTGTTCCGTTCCAGAAGTTTCTGAAAACTTTGACCATATTCCAGAAAAGTCGAGAGAAGTTTCACGAACTCTGTAGATTTTTTTATGTTGACACGACAGCGCTAGAATTTTATAAGGAAGCACCTCAGTATTCTTGAAGCCCCCCGACTTCTCGGCGGAGCTTCGCGAATCAACCACTCATGACACGACCTTACACGTGTCGCTCGGCTCAGGTGCTGAAGTTCCAACATGTGTCTCATTCTCATTCTCGGCATTGTATGTATGTGCTCGACTCACTCAAAAATTGTCATTGAAGTACACTGATTGGATGATACATACTATCCATTTGTCCCAAACACTCAAATCACCTTTTTTCCCGCACCTCATCCCTGTAAACCATCTATATTCCACCTGGCGTAACAATTTTTTTGACGTTGAGCAAGTATGATTTTGTGACATTGAGCAAGTACACTGAGGGGAACGTGGGTGGTTCACAGGGATGAGGTGCAAGGCAGTAGACAATTTGAGGAATTGAGACAAATGAATAGTTTGTATTAATTAGTAAGTGTACTTTGATGAACAAGTGCTGAACAAGTGGAGCGTATATACAATGACAAGAACTATAATGAGACGTATGTTGGGTTTTCGGTACTTGAGCGGAGCAACGCGTGCGAGGTTGTGCCGTGAGTGGTTGCTTAAAAAATTGTACCGAGAAGTTAGGAGGTTGTGAGAATCGGCCTACTTTCGCTTTACCCACTGTTTGTGTTATGCCGAGTGGAACATGGGTGGTTCATAGGGATGAGGTGTGTAGAGGTAGACAACTAGAGGATTTAGGAAAAATGGATAACCTAGATAAAGCATTCATGGTAATTGGATGACCAGTGTCGAGTAAGTCAAGCACATATATACAATGGCAATAATTACAATGAGGAATATGTTGGATCGTTGCCGCTTGAGGCAAGTGATGTGTACAAGGTCACACCGTGAGTGGCTGTTTTGAGAATTTGTGCTGAAAAGTCGGGGGGCTTCGAGAATATCAAGGCGCGGTTTTATAAAAGTCCAGTGTCATGGAAAAGTCAATCAAATAGTATCAAATTATTGATACTGTTCGTGATACTTCTATTGACAATTGTAGAAAGTGGTCGAAGTTGTTAGAACAATCAAATAATAGAACATTAGAGGTCAGGGCATGTAGCCAATTTTTCCTCGGCCGATCGGCATAAAAATCCTGAGATTGTTACGTGATGGGCCATGAATGTAAGAACAGAAATTCTCACATGCAAAGTTTAGGGAATCATGTATACGAGGGTCGTAACACTTTCCCCCTTTCAGTCACAACCACCCGGCACGTAAGCAGACGCAGACCGGTGATGGTTGTAGTAGCCATTGATCAGGTGATAGACATCTCAGAGGTTGTCGTAGGGCTCCAAGCTGTTGTGTGCAACATCGTAACCGTGCCACTTGACTAGATACTTGGTCATTTTTCCACGTCGTCGATATCCGAGGATACCTTCAATCATGTACTCCATACCCCAATCCACTTGGATAGGAGGTGGTGGCGCTATGTCTCCGTCAAGGAAGTCCGTGCTTGGGTCTTGGTAGTGTTTCAGCTTACTGATGTGGAAGAAATGGTAAATCATCATGTTGTCAAGTAGGTGAGGGTGATCAACGACAAGGGTTTGCATTTGCTCGATCTCAAAACGGTTCCAACCGCCGGGGTTTGAGCTTTGCAAAGTCCTATCTTCGGTGTTTGATGTTTCCTGAAATGAAGAGGACACGATAGCCAGTGCTCAACACGACATCACCACGATGTCGGTCGACCGCTCGATTAAAAGTTGCTTGTGTCTTTGTGAGGGTTTGTCGGGTTTCCTCCCAAACACTGGAGAGATCCCTGCGGTGGATGTTGACCGTGGGAACGTTGCTTTGACTCTGTAGTCCGACCGTTGTGGTGGGAAGTTTGTTGTAAACCACTTCAAACGGAATTTTTACCCCTTGTGGTGGAAATATCGCTGTTGTATGTGAGTTTGGCGGTCGGCAATTTGGCTGGCCAATCAGTGCCGTGTGGCTCGCATAAAGTGCAAAGTTGTTTGAGAATCTGATTGGTCTTCTCTGTTTGCCCGTCAGTTTGAGGATGGAACACCGTTGGTAGCTGGATCTGACTATCATAATTCGTCATCAATTCACGCCAAAAATGGCTAGTTAATCGGCCTTCGCTGTTGCTGATGATGGTATGTGGCACGCTGTGTAGGCGTAAAATCTGGTTTAGGAACAAACACGCTATTCCTTCATTTACAACGGCACCAGAAGCAGCAGCAGCAGAAGCAGAAGCACCGCACCGGATTCATTTACAAGGAACGGCGGAGTCATCAGCTACTTCATCGTGGTCCTCAGTCACCTGTGATCAAGGGCCACCTTGTTCTGCATCTGCCGTCTTTCATGAATCCGTCCATGAGGCATTCAACGTGCCTGTTCTGAATGACGACGACTATGGCACCTACCAGATATGGGCATTTGACATGAAGATTCTATTCATGTCTATGGACCTATGGACTGTTGTCTGCCCTGGGCCCAATGATGTCCCTGATCCAGAAGAAACTACAGCTCAAGAAATTTCACATTGGTGGCAACGCCAATCAGCTGCATACGTTGCGCTTGGCATGCACCTCAGTTAGGACCAATCACCCCAAATCCATGCACCCTTAAAACAGTGCATACTACATAGTACCATACACGTGAAACTTCCAAGTAACTTTCCACAACAAAACCATTTCACACTAGTACCTTCCTAGATACTTCCTAGATACAAAACTCACATCTTTTATACGCTTTTTCTAATCAAGCAACCATCTACTTCCGTCTTCATGTTTGAATGCTTTTTCCATAGAAGAGAAAAATGTACACTCACCAAATGGTGTACCATCACTCTCTCCCACACATTAGAACTTTCTATGTTCTTTCACCCCCTCGTAGTCACTCAAAAT
>SZWC01002455.1:193455-207313 GCA_023375785.1 Penium margaritaceum | reverse complement strand
TGTGTTTCTGACCACTGTGTTTCTGACCAGTGTGTTTCTGACCAGTGTGTTTCTGACCAGTGTGTTTCTGACCATTGTGTTTCTGACCACTGTGTTTCTGACCACTGTGTTTCTGACCACTGTGTTCCTGACCACTGTGTTTCTAATCACTGTGTTTCTGACCACTTTGTTTCTGACCACCGTGTTTCTGACCACTGTGTTTCTGACCAGTGTGTTTCTGACTAGTGTGTTTCTGACCACTCTGTTTCTGACCAGTGTGTTTCTGACCAATGTGTTTCTGACCACTGTGTTTCTGACCACTGTGTTTCTGACAAGTGAGTTTCTGACCAGTGTGTTTATGACCAGTGTGTTTCTGACCACTGTGTTTCTGACCACTACGTTTCTAACCACTGTGTTTGTGACCAGTGTGTTTCGCACAAGTGTGTTTTTGACCAGTGTGTTTCTGACCAGTGTGTTTCTGACCAGTGTGTTTCTGACCAGTGTGTTTCTGACCACTGTGTGTCTGACCAGTGTGTTACTGACCACTGTGTTTCTGACCACTGTGTTTCTGACCACTGTGTTTCTGACCACTGTGTTTCTGACCACTGTGTTTCTGACCACTGTGTTTCTGACCACTGTGTTTCTGATCAGTGTGTTTCTGACCAGTGCGTTTCTGACGAGTGTGTTTCTGACGAGTGTGTTTCTGACCAGTGTGTTTCTGACCAGTGTGTTTCTGACCACTGTGTTTCTGACCACTGTGTTTTTGACCACTGTGTTTCTGATCACTGTGTTTCTGACCACTTTGTTTCTGACCACCGTGTTTCTGACCACTGTGTTTCCATCCACTGTGTTTGTGACCAGTGTGTTTCTGACCACTGTGTTTGTGACTAGTGTGTTTCTGACCACTGCGTTTCTGACCAGTGTGTTCCTGACGACTGTGTTTCTGACCACTGTGTTTCTGACCAGTATGTTTCTGACCAGTGTGTTTCTGACCACTGTGTTTCTGACCACTGTGTTTCTGACCGCTGTGTTTCTGACCAGTGTGTTTCTGACCAGTGTGTTTCTGACCACCGTGGTTCTGACCAGTGTGTTTCTGACCAGTGTGTTTCTCACCAGTGTCTTTCTGACAACTGTGTTTCCGACCACTGTGTTTCTGACCAGTGTGTTTCTGTCCAGTATGTTTCTGACCACTGTATTTCTGACCAGTGTGTTTCTGACCACTGTGTTTCCGACCAGTGTTTTTCTGACCACTGTGTTTCTGACCAGTGTGTTTCTTACCAGTGTGATTCTGACCAGTACGTTTCTGACCACTGTATTTCTTACCAGTGTTTTTCTGACCACTGTGTCTTGACCAGTGTGTTTCTGACCACTGTGTTTCTGACCACTGTGTTTCTGACCAGTGTGTTTCTGACCAGTGTGTTTCTGACTACTGTGTTTCTGACCAGTGTGTTTCTGACCAGTGCGTTTCTGACCACTGTGTTTCTGACCACTGTGTTTCTAACCAGTGTGTTTCTGACCAGTGTGTTTATGACCAGTGTGTTTGTGACCACTGTGTTTCTGACCACTCTTTCTGACCACTGTGTTTCTGACCACTGTGTTTCTGACCACTGTGTTTATGACCACTGTGTTTCTGTCCAGTGTGTTTCTGACCACTGTGTTTCTGACCAGAGTGATTCTGACCACTGTGTTTCTGACCATAGTGTCTATGGCCACTGTGTTTCTGACCAGTGTTTTTCTGCCCAGTGTGTTTGTGACCAGTGTGTTTCTGACCAGTGTGTTTCTGACCACTGTGTTTCTGACCAGTGTGCTCCTGACCACTGTGTTTCTGACCACTGTGTTCCTGGCCCATTGTGTTTCTGACCACCGTGTTTCTGATCACTGTGTTTCTGACCACTGTGTTTCTGACCACCGTGTTTCTGACCGATGTGTTTCTTGCCACTATGTTTCTTACCAGTGTTTTTCTGCCGAGTTTGTTTCTGACCGGTGTGTTTCTGACCAGTGTGTTTCTGACCACTGTGTTTCTGACCACTGTGTTTCTGACCACTGTGTTTCTAAAAAGTGCATTTCTGACCAGTATGTTTCTGACCACTGTGTTTCTGACCAGTGTGTTTCTGACCACTGTGTATCTCACCACTGTGTTTCTGACCAGTGTGTTTCTGACCAGTTTGTTTCTGACCACCGTGTTTTTGACCACTGTATTTCTGACCAGAGTGTTTCTAACCAGCATGTTTCTGACCACTGTGTTTCTGACTACTGTTTTTCTGAACACTGTGTTTCTGACCAGTGTGTTTCTGACTCTTGTGTTTCTGACCACTGTGTTTCTGACCAGTGTATTTCTGACCACTGTGTTTCTGACCCCTGTGTTTCTGACCAGTGTGTTTGTGACCACTGTGTTTCTGACCACTGTGTTCCTGACCACCGTGTTTCTGACCTATGTGTTTCTGACCACTGTGTTTCTGACCAGTGTGTTTCTGACCAGTGTGTTTCTGACCACTGTGTTTCTGACCACTATGTTTCTGACCAGTGTATTTCTGACCAGTGTGTTTCTGAACAGTGTGTTTCTGATTAGTGTGTTTATGACCACGGTGTTTCTGACCAGTGTGTTTCTGACCAGTGTGTTTCTGGCCACTGTGTTTCTGACCAGTGTGTTGCTGACCACTGTGTTTCTGACCACTGTGTACCTGACCACTGTGTTTCTGACCAATGTGTTTCTGACCACTGTGTTTCTGACCACTGTGTTTCTGACCACTGTGTTTCTCAGCACTGTGTTTCTGACCACAGTGTTTCTGACCACTGTGTTTCTGACAACAGTGTTTCTGACCAGTGTGTTTCTGACCAGTGTATTTCTGACCAGTGTGTTTCTGACCACTGTGTTTCTGACCAGTGTGGTTCTGACCAGTGTGTTTCTGACCAGTGTATTTCTGACCACTGTGTTTCTGACCCCTGTGTTTCTGTCCACTGTGTTTCTGACCACTGTGTTCCTGACCACTGTGTCTCTGACCACTATGTTTCTGATCACTGTGTTTCTGACCACTGTGTTTCTGACCACCGGGTTTCTGATCACTTTGCTTCTGATCACTGTGCTTCTGACCAGTGTGTTTCTGACCACTGTGATTCTGACCACTGTGTTTCTGACAACTGTGTTTCTGTCGAGTGTGTTTCTGACCAGTGTGTTTCTGACCACTGTGTTTCTGACCACTATGGTTCTGACCAGTGTGTTTCTGACCAGTGTGTTTCTGACAACTGCGTTTCCGACCAGTGTGTTTCTGACCACTGTGTTTCTGACGACTGTGTTTCTGACGACTGTGTTTCTGACCAATGTGTTTCTGACCACTGTGTTTCTGACCACTGTGTTTCTGACCACTGTGCTTCTGACCAGTGTGTTTCTGGCCACTGTGTTTCTGACAAGTGTGTTTATGACCAGTGTGTTTATGACCAGTGTGTTTCTGACCACTGTGTTTCTTACCACTGTGTTTCTGACCAGTGTGTTTCAGACCAGTGTGTTTCTGACCAATTTGTTTCTGACCTGTGAGTTTCTGACTAATGTGTTTCGGACCACTGTGTTTGTGACCAGTGTGTTTCTGACCAGTGTGTTTCTGACCAGTGTGTTTCTGACCAGTGTGTTTCTGACCACTGTGTTTCTGACCACCGTGTTTCTGACCAGTGTGTTTCTGACCAGTGCGTTTCTGACCACTGTGTTTCTGACCACTGTGCTTCTGACCAGTGTGTTTCTGGCCACTGTGTTTCTGACCACCGTGTTTCTGACCAGTGTGTTTCTGACCAGTGCGTTTCTGACCACTGTGTTTCTGACCACTGTGCTTCTGACCAGTGTGTTTCTGGCCACTGTGTTTCTGACCACCGTGTTTCTGACCAGTGTGTTTCTGACCAGTGCGTTTCTGACCACTGTGTTTCTGACCACTGTGCTTCTGACCAGTGTGTTTCTGGCCACTGTGTTTCTGACCACCGTGTTTCTGACCAGTGTGTTTCTGACCAGTGCGTTTCTGACCACTGTGTTTCTGACCACTGTGCTTCTGACCAGTGTGTTTCTGGCTAGTGTGTTTCTGACTACTGTGTTTCTGACCAGTGTGTTTCTGACCAGTATGTTTCTGATTAGTGTGTTTCTGTCCACTGTGTTTCTGACCACTATGTTTCTGACCACTGTGTTTCTTACCACTGTGTTTCTGACCAGTGTGTTTCAGACCAGTGTGTTTCTGACCAATTTGTTTCTGACCGGTGAGTTTCTGACTAATGTGTTTCGGACCACTGTGTTTGTGACCAGTGTGTTTCTGACCAGTGTGTTTCTGACCAGTGTGTTTCTGACCAGTGTGTTTCTGACCACTGTGTTTCTGACCACAGTGTTTCTGACCAGTGTGTTTCTGAACACTGTGTTTCTGACCACTGTGTTTCTGTCCAGTTTGTTTCTGACCACTGTGTTTCTGACCAGTGTGTTTCTGACCACTGTGTTTCTGACCACAGTGTTTATGGCCACTTTGTTTCTGACCAGTCTGTTTCTGACCAGTGTGTTTCTGACTAGTGTGTTTCTTACCAGTGTGTTTCTGACCACTGTGTTTCTGACCAGCGTGGTTCTGGCCACTGTGTTTCACACCACTGTGTTCCTTACCACTGTGTTTCTGACCACCGTGTTTCTGATCACTCTGTTTCTGACCACTGTGTTTCTGACCACCGTGTTTATGACCTATGTGTTTTTGACCACTGTGTTTCTGACCAATGTTTTTCTGCCCAGGGTGTTTCTGACCAGTGTGTTTCTGACCAGTGTGTTTCTGACCACTGTGTTTCTGACCAGTGTGTTTCTGACCACTGTGTTTATGACCATTGTGTTCCTGACCATTGTGTTTCTGAGAAGTGCGTTTCTGACCTGTGTGTTTCTGTTCACTGTGTTTCTGACCAGTGTGTTTCTGACCTATCTGTGTCTGACCATTGTGTTTCTGACCACTGTGTTTCTGACCAGTGTGTTTCTGACCAGCGTGTTTCTGACCAGTGTGTTTCTGACTAGTGTGTTTCTGACCAGTGTGTTTCTGACCACTGTGTTTCTGACCTCTGTGTTTCTGACCACTGTGTGTTCTGACTACTGTGCTTCTGATCAGTGTGTTTCTGACCACTGTGATTCTGACTGCTGTGTTTTTGACCAGTGTGTTTCTGACCACTGTGTTTCTGACCAGTGTGTTTCTGACCAGTCTGTTTCTGACCACTGTGTTTGTGACCACTGTGTTTCTGACCAGTGTGTATCTGACCACTGTGTTTCTAACCAGTGTGTTTCTGTTCAGTGTGTTTCCGACAACTGTGTTTCTGACCAATGTGTTTCTGACCACTGTGTTTCTGACCACTGTGTTTCTGACCAGTGTGTTTCTGAGCACTGTGTGGCTGACCGCCGAGTTTCTGACCAGTGTGTTTCTGACCAGTGTGTTTCTGGCCACTGTGTTTCTGACCACTTTGTTTCTGACCAGGGTGTTTCTGACCACTGTGTTTCTGACCAGTCTGTTTCTGTCCAATGTGCTTCTGACCACTGTGTTTCTTACCAGTGATTACTGTGTTTCTGACCAGCGTGTTTCTGACCACTGTGTTTCTGACCAATGTTTTTCTGACCAGTGTGTTTCTGACCACTGTGTTTATGACCATTGTGTTTCCGACCACTGTGTTTGTGACCACTGTGTTTCTGACCACTGTGTTTCTGACCACTGTGTTTCTGACCACTGTGTTTTGACCACTGTGTTTCTGACCACTGTGTCTATGACCATTGTGTTTCCGACCACTGTGTTTCTGACCAATGTGTTTCTGACCAGTGTGTTTCTGACCACTATGTTTATGACCATTGTGTGATTATGACCACTGTGTTTCTGACCACTGTGTTTCTGACCACTGTGTTTCTGGCCACTGTGTTTCTGACCACTGTGTTTCGCACAAGTGTGTTTCTGGGCAGTGTGTTTCTGACAACTGTGTTTCTGACCAGTGTGTTTCTGGCCACTGTGTTTCTGACCACTTTGCTTCTGACCAGTGTGTTTCTGACCACTGTGTTTCTGACCAGTCTGTTTCTGTCCAATGTGCTTCTGACCACTGTGTTTATGACCATTGTGTTTCCCACCACTGTGTTTGTGACGACTGTGTTTCTGACCACTGTGTTTCTGACCACTGTGTTTCAGACCACTGTGTTTTGACCACTGTGTTTCTGACCACTGTGTTTCTGACCACTGTGTTTATGACCATTGTATTTCCGACCACTGTGTTTCTGACCACAGTGTTTGTGACCACTGTGTTCTTACCAGTGTGTTTTTGACCACTGGGTTTCTGATCAGTGTGTGTTCTGAACAGAGTATTTCTGACCACTGTGTTTCTGACCACTGTGTTTCTGACCAGTGTATTTCTGACCAGTGTGTTTCTGACCACTGTGTTGCTGACCATTGTGTTTCTGACCAGTGTGTCTCTGACCACTGTGTTTCTGACCAGTGTGTTTCTGACCGCTGTGTTTCTGAACAGTGTGTTTGTGGCCAGTGTGTTTCTGACCACTTTGTTTCTGACCAGTGTGTTTTTGACCACTGTGTTTCTGACCACTGTGTTTCTGACCATTGTGTTTCTGACCACTGTGTTTCTGACCACTTTGTTTCTGACCACTGTGTTTCAGACCACTTTGTTTCTGACCACTGTATTTCTGACCACTGTGTCTCTGATCACTGTGTTTCTGACCAGTGTGTTCCTGACCACGTTTTTTCTGACCACTGTGTTTCTGACCACTGTGTTTCTGACCACTGTGTTTCTGACCACTGTGTTTCTGACCACTGTGTTTCTTACCACTGTGTTCCTTACCACTGTGTTTCTGACCAGTGTGTTTCTGACCAGTCTATTTCTGACCAGTGTGTTTCTGACCAGTGTGTTTTTGACCACTGTGTTTCTTACCACTGTGTTTCGGACCACTGTGTTTGTGTCCGGTATGCTTCTGCCCAGTGTCTTTCTGACCAGTGTGCTTCTGACCAGTGTGTTTCTGACCAGTGTGTTTCTGACCACTCTGTTTCTGACCAGTGTGTTTCTGACTACTGTGTTTCTGACCACCGTGTTTCTGACCACTGTGTTTCTGACCACTGTGTTTCTGATCACTGTGTTTATGACCACCGTGTTTCTGACCACCGTGTTTCTGACCAGTGTGTTTCTCACCAGTGTGTTTCTGACCACTGTGTTTCTGACCACTGTGTTTAAGACCACTGTCTTTCTGACCAGTGTGTTTCCGACCAGTGTGTTTCTGACCACTGTGTTTCTGACCACTATGTTTCTGACCAGCGTGTTTCAAACCAGTGTGTTTATGACCACTGTGTTTCTGACCACTGTGTTTCTGACCAGTGTGTTTCTCACCAGTGTGTTTATGGCCAGTGTGTTTATGACCAGTGTGTTTCTGACCACTGTGTTTCTGGTCACTGTGTTTCTGACCAGTGTGTTTATGACCAGTGTGTTTCTGACCACTGTGTTTCTGACCACTATGTTTCTGACCACTGTGTTGCTGGCCACTGTGTTTCTGACCACTGAGTTTCTGACCACTGTGTTTGTGACCAGTGTGTTTCTGACCTGTGTATCTCTGATCACGGTGTTGCTGACCACTGTGCTTCTGACCACTGTGTTTCTCACCAGTGTGTTTCTGGCCAGTGTGTTTATGACCAGTGTGTTTCTGACCACTGTGTTTCTGGTCACTGTGTTTCTGACCAGTGTGTTTATGACCAGTGTGTTTCTGACCACTGTGTTTCTGACCACTATGTTCGGACCACTGTGTCTGTGACCAGTGTATTTCTGACCACTGTGTTTCTGACCAGTGTGTTTCTGACCAGTGTGTTTCTGACCACTGTGTTTCTGACCAGTGTGTATCTGACCAATGTGTTTCTGACCACTGTGTTTCTGACCAGTGTGTATCTGACCACTGTGTTTCTGACCACTGTGTTTCTGACCACTGTGTTTCAGACCAGTGTGTTTCTGACCAGTGTGTTTTTGACCAGTGTGTATCTGACCACTGTGTTTCTGACCACTGTGTTTCTAACCACTGTGTTTCTGACCACTGTGTTTCTGACCACTGTGTTTCTGACGTTTGTGTTTCTGACCGGTGTGTTCCTGACCACTGTGTTTCTGACCAGTGTGTTTCTGACCAGTTGATTTCTGACCAGTGTGTTTCTGACCAGTGTGTTTTTGACCACTGTGTTTTTTACCACTGTGTTTCTGACCACTGTGTTTCTGTCCGGTATGCTTCTGCCCAGTGTCTTTCTGACCAGTGTGCTTCTGACAAGAGTGTTTCTGACCAGTGTGTTTCTGACCACTCTGTTTCTGACCAGTGTGTTTCTGACCACTGTGTTTCTGACCACCGTGTTTCTGACCACTGTGTTTCTGACAACTGTGTTTCTGATCACTGTGTTTATAACCATTGTGTTTGTGACCACCGTGTTTCTGACCAGTGTGTTTCTGACCACTGTGTTTCTGACCACTGTGTTTCTGACCACTGTGTTTGTGACCACTGTGTTTCTGACCAGTGTGTTTCCGACCAGTGTGTTTATGACCACTGTGTTTCTGACCACTATGTTTCTGACCAGCGTGTTTCTAACCAGTGTGTTTATGACCACTGTGTTTCTGACCAATGTGTTTCTGACCAGTGTGTTTCTCACCAGTGTGTTTATGGCCAGTGTGTTTATGACCAGTGTGTTTCTGACCACTGTGTTTCTGGTCACTGTGTTTCTGACCACTGTTTTTCTGACCACTGTGTTTCGGACCACTGTGTCTGTTACCAGTGTGTTTCAGACCAGTTTGTTTCTGACCAGTGTGTTTCTGACCAGTGTGTTTCTGACCACTGTGTTTCTGACCAGTGTGTTTCTGACCAGTGTGTTTCTGACCATTGTGTTTCTGACCACTCTGTTTCTGACCACTGTGTTTCAGACCAGTGTGTTTCTGACCAGTGTGTTTCTGACCATTGTGTTTCTGACCAGTGTGTTTCTGACCACTGTGTTTCTAACCTATGTGTTTCTGACCACTGTGTTTCTGACCACTGTGTTTCTGACCACTGTGTTTCTGACCAGTGTGTTTCTGACCACTGTGTTTCTGACCAGTGTGTTTATGATCTCTGCGTTTTTGACCACTGTGTTTCTGACCACTGTGTTTCTGACTAGTGTGTTTCTTCCCAGTATGTTTCTGACCAGTGTGTTTCCGAACAGTGTGTTCTGACCACTGTGTTTCTGACCAGTGTGTTTCTGACCAGTGTGATTCTGACCAGTGTGTTTATGACCACTGTGTTTCTCACCACTGTGTTTCTGACCAATGTGTTTCGGACCAATGTGTCTCTGACCAGTGTGTTTCAGACCACTGTGTTTCTGACCAGTGTGTTTCTGACCACTGTGTTTCTGACGACTGTGTTTCTGACCACTGTGTTTCTGACCAGTGTGTTTATGAACAGTGTGTTTCTGACCAGTGTGTTTCTGACCACAGTGTTTCTGACCACTTTGTTTCTGACCACTGTGTTTCTGACCACTGTGTTTCTGACCTGTGTGTTTCTGACCAGTGTGTTTCTGACCACTGTGTTTCTGACCACTGTGTTTCTGATCACTGTGTTTCTGACCACTTTGTTTCTGACCACTGTGTTTCTGACCACTGTGTTTCTGACCACAGTGTTTCTGACCACTGTGTTTCTGACCAGTGTGTTTCTGACCACTGTGTTCCTGACCACTGTGTTTCTGACCAGTGTGTTTCTGACCACTGTGTTCCTGACCACTGTGTTTCTGACCAGTGTGTTTCTGACCACTGTGTTCCTGACCACTGTGTTTCTGACCAGTGTGTTTCTGACCACTGTGTTCCTGACCACTGTGTTTCTGACCAGTGTGTTTCTGACCACTGTGTTCCTGACCACTGTGTTTCTGACCAGTGTGTTTCTGACCACTGTGTTCCTGACCACTGTGTTTCTGACCAGTGTGTTTCTGACCACTGTGTTCCTGACCACTGTGTTTCTGACCAGTGTGTTTCTGACCACTGTGTTCCTGACCACTGTGTTTCTGACCAGTGTGTTTCTGACCACTGTGTTCCTGACCACTGTGTTTCTGACCAGTGTGTTTCTGACCACTGTGTTCCTGACCACTGTGTTTCTGACCAGTGTGTTTCTGACCACTGTGTTCCTGACCACTGTGTTTCTGACCAGTGTGTTTCTGACCACTGTGTTCCTGACCACTGTGTTTCTGACCAGTGTGTTTCTGACCACTGTGTTCCTGACCACTGTGTTTCTGACCAGTGTGTTTCTGACCACTGTGTTCCTGACCACTGTGTTTCTGACCAGTGTGTTTCTGACCAGTGTGTTTCTGACCATTGTGTTTCTGACCACTCTGTTTCTGACCACTGTGTTTCTGACCACTGTGTTTCTGACCTGTGTGTTTCTGACCAGTGTGTTTCTGACCACTGTGTTTCTGACCACTGTGTTTCTGATCACTGTGTTTCTGACCACTTTGTTTCTGACAACCGTGTTTCTGACCAATTTGTTCCTGACCTCTGTTTTTCTGACCAGTGTGTTTCTGACCACTGTGTTCCTGACCACTGTGTTTCTGACCAGTGTGTTTCTGAGTCTTGAGTTTCTGACCACTGTGTTTCTGACCAGTGTGTTTCTGACTACTGTGTTCCTGACCACTGCGTTTCTGACCATTGTGTTTCTGACCACTGTGTTTCCGACCCCTGTGTTTGTGACCTGTGTGTTTCTGACCAGTGTGTTTCTGACCACTGTGTTTCTTACCTCTGTGTTTCTGGCCGCTGTGTTTCTGACCAGTGTGTTTCTGACCAGTGTGTTTCTGACCAGTGTGTTTCTGACCAGTGTGTTTCTGACCACTGTGTTTCTTACCATTTCGTTTCCGACCTGTGTGTTTCTGACCAGTGTGTTTCTGACCACTGTGTTTCTGACCTCTATATTTCTGGCCGCTGTATTTCTGACCACTGTGTTTCTGACCAGTGTGGTTCTGACCAGTGTGTTTCTGACCACTGTGTTTCTGACCACTGTGTTTTTGACCACTGTGTTTCGGACCACTGTGTTTCTGACCACTTTGTTTCTGACCAGTGTGTTTCTAACCAGTATGTTTCTGATCACTGTATTTCTGACCAGTGTGTTTCTGACCACTGTGTTTCTGACCAGTGTGTTTCTGACCACTGTGATTCTGACCACTATGTTTCTTACCAGTGTGTTTCTGACCAGTGTGTTTATGAGTACTGTGTTTTTGACCAGTGTGTTTCTATCCAGTATGTTTCTGACCATTGTATTTCTGACCAGTATGTTTCTGACCACTGTGTTTCTGACCACTGTGTTTCTGACCACTATGTTTCTGACCAGTGTGTTTCTGACCACTGTCTTTCTGACGAGTGTGTTTCTGACCAGTGTGTTTGTGACCAGTGTGTTTCTGACCAGCGTGTTTCTGACCAGTGTATTTCTAACCAGTGTGTTTCTGACCTGTGTGTTTCCGACCACTGTGTTTCTGACCTCTGTGTTCTGACCACTGTGTTTCTGACCACTGTGTTTCTGACCACTGTGTTTCTGACCACTATTTTTCTGACCCGAGTGTTTCTGACCACTGTGTTTCTGACCACTGTGTTTTTGACCCGTGTGTTTCTGACCACTGTGTTTTTTACCACTGTGTTTCTGACCAGTGTGTTTCTGACCTGTGTGTTTCTGACCACTGTGTTTCTGACCACTGTGTTTCTGACCACTGTGTTTCTGACCACGGTGTTTCTGACCAGTGTGTTCCTGACCACTGTGTTCCTGACCAGTGTGTTCAGACCAGTGTGTTTCTGACCACTGTGTTTCTGACCAGTGTGTTTCTGACCTGTGTGTTTCTGACCACTGTGTTTCTGACCACTGTGTTTCTGACCACTTTGTTTCTGACCATTGTGTTTCTGACCAGTATGATTCTGACCACTGTGGTTCTGACCAGTGTGTTTCTGACCACTGAGTTTCTGACCAGTGTGTTTCTGACCACTGTGTTTCTGAGCACTGTGTTTCTGACCACTGTGTTTCTGACCAGTGCGTTTCTGACCAGGGTGTTTGTGACCACTGTGTTTCTGACCAGTGTGTTTCTGGCCAGTCTATTTTTGACCAGTGTGTTTCTGACCAGTGTGTTTCTGACAACTGTGTTTCTGACCACTGTGTTTCTGACCGGTATGCTTCTGCCCAGTATGTCTCTGACCAGTGTCTTTCTGACCAGTGTGTTTCTGACCACTGTGTTTTTGACCAGAATGTTCCTGACCACTGTGTTTCTGACAACTGTGTTTCTGACCAGTGTGCCGATCACCAGTGTGTTTCTGACCAGTGTGTTTCTGACCAGTGTGTTTCTGACCAGTGTGTTTGTGACCACTGTGTTTCTGACAAGTGTGTTTCTGGCCAGTCTATTTTTCACCAGTGTGTTTCTGACCAGTGTGTTTCTGACCACTGTGTTTCTGACAACTGAGTTTCTGACCAGTTTGCTTCTGACCAGTGTGTTTCTGACCAGTGTGTTTCTGACCACAGTGTTTCTGTCCAGTGTGTTTCTGACCACTGTGTTTCTACCCACTGTGTTTCTGACCACTGTGTTTCTGACCACTGTGTTTCTGACCACTGTGTTCCTGACTAGTGTGTTCCTAACCACAGTGCTTGTGCCCACTGAATTTCTTACCAGTGTGTTTCTGACCACTGGGTTTCTGGGTCTGATCAGGGTGTTTCTGACCAGTGTGTTTCTGACCACTGTGTTTCTGACCACTGTGTTCCTGACTAGTGTGTTCCTAACCACAGTGCTTGTGCCCACTGAATTTCTTACCAGTGTGTTTCTGACCACTGGGTTTCTGGGTCTGATCAGGGTGTTTCTGACCAGTGTGTTTCTGACCACTGTGTTTCTGACCACTGTGTTTCTGACCACTGTGTTTCTGAAGACTGTGTTGCTGACCACTGTGTTTCTGACCAGTGTGTCTCTGACCAATGTGTTTCTGAACAGTTTGTCTCTGACCACTGTGTTTCTGGTTAGTGTGTTTCTGGCCAGTGTGTTTCTGACCACTGTGTTTATGCCCAGTTTGTTTCTGACCAATGTGTTTCTGACTACTGTGTTTCTGACCACCGTGTTCCTGACCACCGTGTTTCTGACAAGCGTGTTTATGACCACTGTGTTTCTGACCAGTGTGTTTCTGACCAGTGTGTTTCTGACCACTGTGTTTCTGACCACTGTGTTTCTGACCACTGTGTTTCAGACCAATGTGTTTCTGACCACTGTGTTTCCAACGTTTGTGTTTCTGACCACTTTGTTTCTGACCACTGTGTTTCTGACCACTGTGTTTCTGACCACTGTGTTTCTGACCATTGTGTTTCTGACCACTGTGTTTGTGATCACTGTGTTTCTGACCAGTGTGTTTCTGACCACTGTGTTTCTGACCACTGTGTTCGTGACCACTGTGTTTCTGACCAGTGTGTTTCTGACCACTGTGTTTCTGACCAGTGTGTTTCTGACCACTGTGTTTCTGACCACTGTGTTTCTGACCTCTGTGCTTCTGACCACAGTGTTTCTGATCACTGTGTTTCTGACCACCGTGTTTCTGACCAGTGTGTTTCTGACCAGTGTGTTTCAGACCACTGTGTTTCTGACCACTGTGTTTGTGACCACTGTGTTTCTGACCAGTGTGTTTCCGACCAGTGTGTTTCTGACCACTGTGTTTCTGACCACTATGTTTCTGACCAGTGTGTTTCTGACCAGTGTTTTTCTGACCTCTGTGTTTCTGACCAGTTTGTTTCTGACCTCTGTGTTTCTGACCAGTGTGTTTACGACCAGTGTGTTTCTGACCAGTGTGTTTCTGACCACTGTGTTTCTTACCATTGTGTTTCTGACCACTGTGTTTCTGACCACTGGGTTTCTGACCA
>SZWC01002455.1:168059-180514 GCA_023375785.1 Penium margaritaceum | reverse complement strand
TGTTTCTGACCACTATGTTTCTGACCAGTGTGTTTTTGACCACTGTGTTTCAAACCACTGTGGTTTTTGACCACAGTGTTTCTTACCAGTGTGTTTCTGACCACTGTGTTTCTGACCACTGTGTTTCTGACCACTGTCTTTCTGACTAGTGTGTTTCTGACCACTGTGTTTCTGACCAATGTGTTTCAGAGCAGTGTGTTTGTGACCACTGTGTTTCTGACCACTGTGTTTCTGACGACTGTGTTTCTGACTGTTATCTTTTTGACCAGTGTGTTTCTGACCCCTGTGTCTCTGACCAGTGTGTTTCTGACCAGTGTGTTTCTGACCAGTGTGTTTCTGACCAGTGTGTTTCTGACCTCTGTGCTTCTGACCACTATGTTTCTGACCAGTGTGTATCAGACCAGTGTGTTTCTGAAGAGTTTGTTTTTGACCACTGTGTTTCTGACCGCTGTGTTTCTGACCAGTGTGTTTCTTACCACTGTGTTTCTGGCCATTGTGTTGCTGACCACTGTCTTTATGACCACCGTGTTTCTGACCATTGTGTTTCTGACCAGTGTGTTTCTGACCAGTATGTTTCTGACCAGTGTTTTTCTTACCACGATGTTTCTGACTAGTGTGTTTCTGAACAGTGTGTTTCTGACCAGAGTGTTTCTGACAACTGTGTTTCTGACAAGTGTGTTTCTGACCAGTGTGTTTCCCACCACTAGGTTTCTGACCAGTGTATTTCTGACCAGTGTGTTTCTGACCACTGTGTTTCTGACCAGTGTGTTTCTGACCAGTGTGGTTTCGACCACTTTGTTTCTGACCACTCTGTTTTTGACCAGTGTGTTTCTGACCTGGCTGTATCTGACCACTGTGTTTCTGACCACTGTGTTTCTGACCAGTGTGTTTCTGACCATCGTGTTTCTGACCACTGAGTTTCTGACCAGTGTGTTTCTGACCAGTGTGGTTTCGACCACTTTGTTTCTGACCACTCTGTTTTTGACCAGTGTGTTTCTGACCTGGCTGTATCTGACCACTGTGTTTCTGACCACTGTGTTTCTGACCATTGTGTTTCTGACCACTGTGTTTCTGACCACTGCTTTTGTGATCAGTGTGTTTGTGACCGCTGTGCTTCTGACCGCTGTGTTCTTGACCCATGTGTTTGTGACCAGTGTGTTTGTGACCACTGTGTTTCTGACCACTGTGTTTCTGACCAGTGTGTTTCTGACCATCGTGTTTCTGACCACTGAGTTTCTGACCATTGTCTTTCTGACCAGTGTGTTTCTGACAAGTGTGTTTCTAACCAGTGTGTTTCTGAACAGTATGTTTCTGACCACTATGTTTCTGACCAGTGTGTTTCTGACCACTGAGTTTCTGACCATTGTCTTTCTGACCAGTGTGTTTCTGACAAGTGTGTTTCTAACCAGTGTGTTTCTGAACAGTATGTTTCTGACCACTATGTTTCTGACCAGTGTGTTTCAGACCACTGTGTTTCTGACCAAGGTGTTTCTGACCACTATGTTTCTGACCAATGTGTTTTTGACCACTGTGTTTCAAACCACTGTGGTTTTTGACCACAGTGTTTCTTACCAGTGTGTTTCTGACCACTGTGTTTCTGACCACTGTGTTTCTGACCACTGTGTTTCTAACCACTTTGTTTCTGACAAGTGTGTTTCTCACCACTGTGTTTCTGACTACTGTGTTTCTGACCAATGTGTTTCTGACCACTGTGTTTCTGACCACTGTGTTTCTGACCACTGTGTTTCTGACCACTGTGTTTCTGACCACTGTGTTTTTGACCACTGCGTTTCTGACCAGTGTGTTTCTGACAACTGTGTTTCTGACCAGTGTGTTTCTGACCAGTGTGTTTCTGACCACTGTGTTTTTTACCACTCTGTTTCTGACCACTGTGTATTTGACCATTGTGTTTCTGACCAGTGTGTTTTTGACAAGTGTTTTTCTGACCACTGTGTTTCTGACCAGTGTGTTTCTGACCATTGTGTTTCTGACAACTGTGTTTTTGACCATTGTGTTTTTGACCAGTGTGTTTCTGACCAGTGTGTTTTTGACAAGTGTTTTTCTGACCACTGTGTTTCTGACCAGTGTGTTTCTGACCATTGTGTTTCTGACAACTGTGTTTTTGACCATTGTGTTTTTGACCAGTGTGTTTCTGACCACTGTTTTTCTGACCAGTGTGTTTATGACCACTGTGTTTTTGACCACTGTGTTCCTGACCACTGTGTTTCTAACCACTGTGTTTCTGACCACTGTGTTTCTGACCACTGTGTTTCTGACCACTGTATTTCTGACCACTGTGTTTCTGACTTGTGTGTTTCTGACCACTGTGTTTCTGACCAGTGTGTTTCAGACTAGTGTGTTTGTGACCACTGTGTTCCTGACCACTGTGTTTCTGACCACTGTGTTTCTGACCACTGTGTTTCTGACGACTGTGTTTCTGACAACTGTGTTTCTGACCAGTGTGTTTCTGACCAGTGTGTGTCCCACCACTGGGTTTCTGACCAGTGTATTTCTGACCTCTGTGTTTCTGACCACTTGTGTTTCTGACCAGTGTGTTTCTGACCAGTGTGTTTTCGACCACTTTGTTTCTGACCACTCTGTTTTTGACCAGTGTGTTTCTGACCTGTGTTTCTGACCTCTGTGTTTCTGACCACTGTGTTTCTGACCACTGTGTTTCTGACAACTGTGCTTCTGACCATTGTGTTTCCAGCCACTGTGTTTCTGACCAGTGTGTTTTTGACCACTGTGTTTCTGACCAGTGTGTTTCTAAGCAGTGTGTTTCTGACCACTGTGTTTCTGACCATTGTGTTTCTGACCACTGTGTTTCTGACCACTGTTTTTGTGATCAGTGTGTTTCTGACCGCTGTGCTTTTGACCACTGTGTTTTTGACTCATGTGTTTGTGACCAGTGTGTTTCTGACCTCTATGTTTCTGACCACTGTGTTTCTGACCAGTGTGTTTCTGACCACCGTGTTTCTGACCAAGGTGTTGCTGACCACTATGTTTCTGACCACTGTGTTTCTGACCAGTGTGTTTCGACCAGTGTGTTTCCGGCCACTGTGTTTCTGACCTCTGTGTTTCTGACCACTATGTTTCTGACAAGTGTGTTTCTCACCACTGTGTTTCTGACCACTGTGTTTCTGACCAGTGTGTTTCTGACCAGTATGTTTCTGACCAGTGTGTTTCTGACCAGTGTGTTTCTGACCACTGAGTTTCTGACCAGTGTGTTTCTGACCAGTGTGTTTCTGACCACTGAGTTTCTGACCAGTGTGTTTCTGACCAGTGTGTTTCTGACCACTGAGTTTCTGACCAGTGTGTTTCTGACCAGTGTGTTTCTGACCACTGAGTTTCTGACCAGTGTGTTTCTGACCAGTGTGTTTCTGACCACTGAGTTTCTGACCAGTGTGTTTCTGACCAGTGTGTTTCTGACCACTGAGTTTCTGACCAGTGTGTTTCTGACCAGTGTGTTTCTGACCACTGAGTTTCTGACCAGTGTGTTTCTGACCAGTGTGTTTCTGACCACTGAGTTTCTGACCAGTGTGTTTCTGACCAGTGTGTTTCTGACCACTGAGTTTCTGACCAGTGTGTTTCTGACCAGTGTGTTTCTGACCACTGAGTTTCTGACCAGTGTGTTTCTGACCAGTGTGTTTCTGACCACTGAGTTTCTGACCAGTGTGTTTCTGACCAGTGTGTTTCTGACCACTGAGTTTCTGACCAGTGTGTTTCTGACCAGTGTGTTTCTGACCACTGAGTTTCTGACCAGTGTGTTTCTGACCAGTGTGTTTCTGACCACTGAGTTTCTGACCAGTGTGTTTCTGACCAGTGTGTTTCTGACCACTGAGTTTCTGACCAGTGTGTTTCTGACCAGTGTGTTTCTGACCACTGAGTTTCTGACCAGTGTGTTTCTGACCAGTGTGTTTCTGACCACTGAGTTTCTGACCAGTGTGTTTCTGACCAGTGTGTTTCTGACCACTGAGTTTCTGACCAGTGTGTTTCTGACCAGTGTGTTTCTGACCACTGAGTTTCTGACCAGTGTGTTTCTGACCAGTGTGTTTCTGACCACTGAGTTTCTGACCAGTGTGTTTCTGACCAGTGTGTTTCTGACCGCTGTGTTTCTGACCAGTGTGTTTCTGACCACTGTGTTTCTGACCACTGGGTTGCTGACCACTGTCTTTATGACCATTGTGTTTCTGACCACTGTGTTTCTGACCAGTGTGTTTCTGACCAGAATGTTTCTGACCAGTGTTTTTCTTACCACGATGTTTCTGACCAGTGTGTTTCCCACCACTGGGTTTCTGACAAGTGTGTTTCTGACGACTGTGTTTCTGACCACTGTGTTTCTGACCTGTGTATTTCTGACCAGTGTGTGTTCGAACACTTTGTTTCTGACCACTCTGTTTTTGACCAGTGTGATTCTGACCTGTGTGTCTCTGACCACTGTGTTTCTGACCAGTGTGTTTCTGACCTGTGTGTCTCTGACCACTGTGTTTCCGACCACTGTGTTTCTGACCACTGTGTTTCTGACCACTGTGTTTCTGACCACTGTGTTTCTGACCACTGTGTTTCTGACCACAGTTTTTGTGATCAGTGTGTTTCTGACCACTGAGCTTCTGACTACTGTGTTTTTTACCCATGTGTTTGTGACCAGTGTGTTTGTGACCAGTGTGTTTGTGACCACTGTGTTTCTGACCAGTGTGTTTCTGACCAGTGTGTTTCTGATCACTGAGTTTCTGACCAGTGTGTTTCTGACCAGTGTGTTTCTGACTTGTGTGTTACTAACCAGTGTGTTTCTAACCAGTGTGTTTCTGACCAGTATGTTTCTGACCACGGTGTTTGTGACCAGTGTGTTTCTGACCAGTGTGTTTCTGACTTGTGTGTTACTAACCAGTGTGTTTCTAACCAGTGTGTTTCTGACCAGTATGTTTCTGACCACGGTGTTTGTGACCAGTGTGTTTCTGAACATTGTGTTTCTAACCAAGGTGTTTCTGACCACAATGTTTCTGACCAGTATGTTTTTGACTACTGTGTTTCTGACCACTGTGTTTTTTTACCACAGTGTTTTTTACCAGTGTGTTTCTGACCACTGTGTTTCTGACCACTGTGTTTCTGACAAGTGTGTTTCTCACCACTGTGTTTCTGACCACTGTGTTTCTGACCAGTGTGTTTCTGACCACTGTGTTTCTGACCAGTGTGTTTCTGACCACAGTGTGTTTGACCACTGTGTGTGTAACCACTGTGTTTCTGACCAGTGTGTTTCTGACCAGTGTGTTTTTGACCACTGTGTTTTTGACCAGTGTGTTTCTGACAACTGTGTTTCTGACCAGTGTGTTTTTGACCAGTGTGTTTCCGACAAGTGTGTTTCTGACCATTGTGTTTCCGACCACTGTGTTTCTGATCATTGTGTTTTTGACCAGTGGGTTTCTGACCACTGTGTTTCTGACCAGTGTGTTTATGACCACTGTGTTTCTGACCACTGTGTTTCTGACGAGTGTGTTTCTGATCACTGTGTTTCTGACCACTTTGTTTCTGACCACTGTGTTTCTGACCACTGTGTTTCTGACAACTGTGTTTCTGACCATTGTGTTTCTGACCACTGTGTTTTTGACCACTGTGTTTCTGACCACTGTGTTTGTGATTACTGTGTTTCTGACCACTGTGTTTCTGACCACTGTGTTTATAACCACTGTGTTTCTGACCACTGTGTTTCTGACCACTGTGTTTCTAACCACTGTGTTTCTGACCACATTGTTTCTGACCACTGTGTTTCTGACTAGTGTGTTTCTGACCACTGTGTTTCTGACCTGTGTGTTTCTGACCACTGTGTTTCTGACCTGTGTGTTTGTGACCACTGTGTTTCTGACCAATGTGTTTCTGACCACTGTGTTTCTGACCAGTGTGTTTCTGACCAGTGTGTTTCTGACCAATGTGTTTCTGACCAGTGTGTTTCTGACCAGTGTGTTTCTGACCAGTGTGGTTCTGGACAGTGTGTTTCTGACCGCTGTGTTTCTGACCAGTGTGTTTCTGACCACTGTGTTTCTGACCACTGGGTTGCTGACCACTGTCTTTATGACCATTGTGTTTCTGACCACTGTGTTTCTGACCAGTGTGTTTCTGACCACTGTGTTTCTGACCACTGGGTTGCTGACCACTGTCTTTATGACCATTGTGTTTCTGACCACTGTGTTTCTGACCAGTGTGTTTCTGACCAGTATGTTTCTGACCAGTGTTTTTCTTACCACGATGTTTCTGACCACTGTGTTTGTGACCACTGTGTTTCTGACCAGTGTATTTCTGACCAGTGTGTTTTCGAACGCTTTGTTTCTGACCACTCTGTTTTTGACCAGTGTGATTCTGACCTGTGTGTCTCTGACCTCTGTGTTTCCGACCACTGTGTTTCTGACCACTGTGTTTCTGACCACTGTGTTTCTGACCACTATGTTTCTGACCACTGTGTTTCTGACCAGTGTGTCTCTAGCCACTGTGTTCCTGACCAGTGTGTTTCTGACCACTGTGTTTCTGACCAGTGTGTTTCTAAGAAGTGTGTTTCCGACCACTGTGTTTCTGACCATTGTTTTTCTGACCACTGTGTTTCTGACCACTGTTTTTGTGATCAGTGTGTTTCTGACCACTGAGCTTCTGACAACTGTGTTTTTTACCCATGTGTTTGTGACCAGTGTGTTTGTGACCAGTGTGTTTCTGACCACTGTGTTTCTGACCAGTGTGTTTCTGACCAGTGTGTTTCTGACCACTGTGTTTCTGACCACTGTGTTTCTGACCAGTGTGTTTCGACCAGTGTGTTTCTGGCCACTGTGTTTCTGACCACTGTGTTTCTGACCACTATGTTTCTGACCACTGTGTTTCTGACCAGTGTGTTTCGACCAGTGTGTTTCTGGCCACTGTGTTTCTGACCACTGTGTTTCTGACCACTATGTTTCTGACCACTGTGTTTCTGACCAGTGTGTTTCGACCAGTGTGTTTCTGGCCACTGTGTTTCTGACCACTGTGTTTCTGACCACTATGTTTCTGACCACTGTGTTTCTGACCAGTGTGTTTCGACCAGTGTGTTTCTGGCCACTGTGTTTCTGACCACTGTGTTTCTGACCACTATGTTTCTGACCACTGTG
The DNA here is from genome assembly GCA_023375785.1 of Penium margaritaceum. NCBI lineage: Eukaryota > Viridiplantae > Streptophyta > Zygnematophyceae > Desmidiales > Peniaceae > Penium > Penium margaritaceum. The sequence goes on along the minus strand of SZWC01002455.1, from coordinate 173,390 downwards.
TTTCTGACCAGTGTGTTTCGACCAGTGTGTTTCTGGCCACTGTGTTTCTGACCACTGTGTTTCTGACCACTATGTTTCTGACCACTGTGTTTCTGACCAGTGTGTTTCGACCAGTGTGTTTCTGGCCACTGTGTTTCTGACCACTGTGTTTCTGACCACTATGTTTCTGACCACTGTGTTTCTGACCAGTGTGTTTCGACCAGTGTGTTTCTGGCCACTGTGTTTCTGACCACTGTGTTTCTGACCACTATGTTTCTGACCACTGTGTTTCTGACCAGTGTGTTTCGACCAGTGTGTTTCTGGCCACTGTGTTTCTGACCACTGTGTTTCTGACCACTGTGTTTCTGACAACTGTGTTTCTGAACACTGTGTATCTGACCAGTGTGTCTCTGACCACTGTGTTTCTGACCAGTGTGTTTCTGACCACAGTGTGTTTGACCACTGTGTGTGTGACCACTGTGTTTCTGACCAGTGTGTTTCTGACCAGTGTGTTTTTGACCACCGTGTTTCTGACCAGTGTGTTTCTGACCAGTGTGTTTCTGACCAGTGTGTTTCTGACCACTGTGTTTCTGACCAGTGTGTTTATGACAACTGTGGTTCTGACCACTGTGTTTCTGAACACTGTGTTTCTGACGACTGCCTTATTGACCACTGTGTTTCTGACCACTGTGTTTCTGACAACTGTGTTTCTGACCACAGTGTTTCTGACAACTGTGTTTCTGACCATTGTGTTTCTGACCACTGTGTTTTTGAACACTGTGTTTCTGACCACTGTGTTTGTGACCACTGTGTTTCTGACCACTGTGTTTCTCACCAGTGTGTTTCTGACCACTGTGTTTCTGACCACAGTGTCGCTGACCGCTGTGTTTCTGACCACTATGGTTCTGACCACTGTGTTTCTGACCACTGTGTTTCTGACCACTATGTTTTTGACCAGTGTGTTTCTGACCCCTGTGTCTCTGACCACTGTGTTTCTGACCAGTGTGTTTCTGACCACTGTGTTTCTGACAAAGTGTGTTTCTGACCAGTGTGTTTCTGACCAGTGTGTTTCTGACCTCTGTGCTTCTGACCACTGTGTTTCTGACCAGTGTGTTTCTGACCACTGTGTTTTTGACCACTGTGTTTCTGACCAGTTTGTTTCTGACCACTGTGTTTCTGACCACTGTGTTTCTGACCAGCGTGTTTCTGACCAGTGTGTTTCTGACCAATGTGTTTCAGACCAGAGTGTTTCTAACCACTGTGTTTGTGACCAGTGTGTATCAGACTAGTGTGTTTCTGAACAGTGTGTTTCTGACCACTGTGTTTCTGACCACTGTGTTTCTGACGGCTGTGTTTCCGACCAGTGTGTTTCTGACCACTGTGTGTTTGACCACTCTGTTGCTGACCACTGTCTTTATGACCACCGTGTTTCTGACCACTGTGTTTCTGACCAGTGTGTTTCTGACCAGTGTGTTTCTGACCTCTGTGCTTCTGACCACTATGTTTCTGACCAGTGTGTTTCTGACCACTGTGTGTCTGACCACTCTGTTGCTGACCACTGTCTTTCTGACCACCGTGTTTCTGACCACTGTGTTTCTGACCAGTGTGTATCAGACTAGTGTGTTTCTGAACAGTGTGTTTCTGACCGCTGTGTTTCTGACCACTGTGTTTCTGACCACTGTGTTTCTGACGGCTGTGTTTCCGACCAGTGTGTTTCTGACCACTGTGTGTTTGACCACTCTGTTGCTGACCACTGTCTTTATGACCACCGTGTTTCTGACCACTGTGTTTCTAACCAGTGTGTCTCTGACCAGTATGTTTCTGACCAGTGTTTTTCTTACCATGATGTTTCTGACCAGTGTGTTTCTGAACACTGTCTTTCTGACTATTGTGTTTCTGACAACTGTGTTTCTGACCAGTGTGTTTCTGACCAGTGTGTTTCCCACCACTGGGTTTCTGACCAGTGTGTTTCTGACCACTTTGTTTCTGACCACTGTGCTTCTGACTAATGTGTTTCTGACCAGTGTGTTTTCAACCACTTTGTTTCTGACCACTCTGTTTTTGACCAGTGTGTTTCTGACCTGTGTGTCTCTGACCACTGTGTTTCTGACCACTGTGTTTCTGACCAGTGTGTTTTCAACCACTTTGTTTCTGACCACTCTGTTTTTGACCAGTGTGTTTCTGACCTGTGTGTCTCTGACCACTGTGTTTCTGACCACTGTGTTTCTGACCACTGTGTTTCAAACCACTGTGTTTCTGACCACGGTGTTTCTGACCACTGTGTTTCCGACCAGTGTGTTTCTAGCCACTGTGTTTTTGACCAGTGTGTTTATGACCACTGTGTTTCTGAAGAGTGTGTTTCTAAGCAGTGTGTTTCTGACCACTGTGTTTCTGACCATTGTGTTTCTGACCACTGTGTTTGTGACCACTGTTTTTGTGATCAGTGTGTTTCTGACCACTGTGCTTCTGACCGCTGTGTTCTTGACCCATGTGTTTGTGACCAGTGTGTTTCTGACCACTGTGTTTCTGACCACTGTGTTTCTGAGCAGTGTGTTTCTGACCAGTGTGTTTCTGACCACTGAGTTTCTGACCAGTGTGTTTCTGACCAGTGTGTTTCTGAACAGTGTGTTTCTAACCAGTGTGTTTCTAACCAGTGTGTTTCTGACCGGTATGTTTCTGACCACTGTGTTTGTGACCAAGGTGTTTCTGACCACTATGTTTCTGACCAGTGTGTTTTTGACCACTGTGTTTCTGACCACTGTGTTTTTTGACCACACTGATTCTTACCAGTGTGTTTCTGACCACTGTGTTTCTGACCACTGTGTTTCTGACCACTGTGTTTCTAACCACTGTGTTTCTGACCAGTGTGTTTCGACCAGTATGTTTCTGGCCAATGTGTTTCTGACCACAGTGTTTCTGACAACTATGTTTCTGACAAGTGTGTTTCTCACCACTGTGTTTCTGACCACTGTGTTTCTGACCACTGTGTTTCTGACCATTGTGTTTTTTACCACTGTGTTTCTGACCAGTGTGTTTCAGACCATTGTGTTTCTGACCAGTGTGTTTCTGACCACTGCGTTTCAGACCAGTGTGTTTCTGACCACTGTGTTTTTTACCACTGTGCTTCTGACCACTGTGTTTCTGACCAGTGTGTTTCTGACCAGTGTGTTTCTGACCAGTGTGTTTCTGACCACTGTGTTTCTGACCAGTTTGTTTCTGACCACAGTGTGTTTGACGACTGTGTGTGTGACCACTGTGTTTCTTCCGTGTGTTTCTGACCAGTGTGTTTTTGACCACTGTGTTTCTGACCAGTGTGTTTCTGACAACTGTGTTTCTGACCAGTGTGTTTCTGACCAGTGTGTTTCTGACCATTGTTTTTTTGACCAGTGTGTTTCTGACCATTGTGTTTCTGACCACTGTGTTTCTGACCATTGTTTTTTTGACCAGTGTGTTTCTGACCATTGTGTTTCTGACCACTGTGTTTCTGACCATTGTTTTTTTGACCAGTGTGTTTCTGACCACTGTGTTTCTGACCAGTGTGTTTATGACCACTGTGTTTCTGACCACTGTGTTTCTGACAAGTGTGTTTCTGACCACTGTGTTTCTGACCACTTTGTTTCTGGCCACTGTGTTTCTGACGACTGTGTTTCTGACCACTGTGTTTCTGAAAACTGTGTTTCTGACCACTGTGTTTCTGACCACTGTGTTTCTGACAACTGTGTTTCTGACCATTGTGTTTGTGACCACTGTGGTTTTGACGACTTTCGTTCTGACCACTGTGTTTGTGACCACTGTGTTTCTGACCACTGTGTTTCTCACCAGTGTGTTTCTGACCACTGTGTTTGTGACCACTGTGTTTGTGACCACTGTGTTTGTGACCACTGTGTTTCTGACCACTGTGTTTCTGACCACTGTGTTTCTGACCACTGTGTTTCTGACTAGTGTGTTTCTGACCACTGTGTTTCTGACCAGTGTGTTTCAGACCAGTGTGTTTGTGACCACTGTGTTTCTGACTAGTGTGTTTCTGACCACTGTGTTTCTGACCAGTGTGTTTCAGACCAGTGTGTTTGTGACCACTGTGTTTCTGACCACTGTGTTTCTGACCACTGTGTTTCTGACGACTGTGTTTCTGACAATTATTTTTTTGACCAGTGTGTTTCTGACCTCTGTGTCTCTGACCACTGTGTTTCTGACCAGTGTGTTTCTGACCACTGTGTTTCTGACCAGTGTGTTTCAGACCAGTGTGTTTCTGACCTCTGTGCTTCTGACCACAGTGTTTCTGTCCAGTGTGTTTCTGACCACTGTGGTTCTGACCACTGTGTTTCTGACCACTGTGTTTCTGACCACTGTCTTTCTGACCAGTGTGTTTCTGACCAGTGTGTTTCTGACCAATGTGTTTCTGACCATTGTGTTTCTAACCACTGTGTTTCTGACCAGTGCGTATCAGACCAGTGTGTTTCTGACCAGTGTGTTTCTGACCAATGTGTTTCTGACCATTGTGTTTCTAACCACTGTGTTTCTGACCAGTGCGTATCAGACCAGTGTGTTTCTGAAGAGTTTGTTTCTGACCACTGTGTTTCTGACCGCTGTGTTTCTGACCAGTGTGTTTTTTGACCAGTGTGTTTCTGACCACTGTGTTGCTGACCACTGTCTTTATCACCACCGTGTTTCTGACCACTGTGTTTCTGACCAGTGTGTTTCTGACCAGTGTTTTTCTTACCACGACGTTTCTGACCAGTGTGTTTCTGAAAACTGTGTTTCTGACCACTGTGTTTCTGACAACTGTGTTTCTGACCAGTGTGTTTCTGACCAGTGTGTTTCCCACCACTGGGTTTCTGACCAGTGTATTTCTGACCATTGTGTTTCTGACCACTGTGTTTCTGACCATTGTGTTTCTAACCACTGTGTTTCTGACCACTGTTTTTGTGATCAGTGTGTTTCTGACCACTGTGCTTCTGACCACTGTGTTCTTGACCCATGTGTTTGTGACCAGTGTGTTTCTGACCAGTGTGTTTCTAACCAGTGTGTCTCTAACCAGTGTGTTTCTGACCAGTATGTTTCTGACCACTGTGTTTGTGACCAAGGTGTTTCTGACCACTATGTTTCTGAACAGTGTGTTTTTGACCACTGTGTTTCTGACCACTGTGTTTTTTTACCACAGTGTTTCTTACCAGTGTGTTTCTGACAACTGTGTTTCTGACCACTGTGTTTCTGACCACTGTGTTTCTAACCACTGTGTTTCTGACCAGTGTGTTTCGACCAGTATGTTTCTGGCGACTGTGTTTCTGACCACTGTGTTTCTGACCACTGTGTTTCTGACAACTGTGTTTCTGACCAGTGTGTTTCTGACCA
>SZWC01002455.1:136527-148617 GCA_023375785.1 Penium margaritaceum | reverse complement strand
TGTGTTTCTGACCACTGTGTTTCTGACCAGTGTGTTTCTGACCAGTATGTTTCTGACCAGTGTTTTTCTTACCACGATGTTTCTGACCAGTGTGTTTCTGAACACTGTGTTTCTGACCACTGTGTTTCTGACAACTGTGTTTCTGACCAGAGTGTTTCTGACCAGTGTATTTCTGACCACTGTGTTTTTGACCACTGTGTTTCTGACCAGTGTGTTTCTGACCAGTGTGTTTTTGACCACTTTGTTTCTGACCAATCTGTTTTTGACCAGTGTGTTTCTGACCAGTGTATTTCTGACCACTGTGTTTTTGACCACTGTGTTTCTGACCAGTGTGTTTCTGACCAGTGTGTTTTTGACCACTTTGTTTCTGACCAATCTGTTTTTGACCAGTGTGTTTCTGACCTGTGTGTCTCTGACCACTGTGTTTCTGACCACTGTGTTTCTGACCACTATGTTTCTGACAAGTGTGTTTCTCACCACTGTGTTTCTGACCATTGTGTTTTAGACCATTGTGTTTCTGACCAGTGTGTTTCTGACCACTGTGTTTCAGACCACTGTGTTTCTGACCACTGTGTTTCTGACCAGTGTATTTTTGACCAGACTGTTTCTGACCACTGTGTTTCAGACCAGTGTGTTTCTGATCACTGTGTTTTGTACCACTGTGTTTCTGACCACTGTGTTTCTGACCAGTATGTTTCTGATTAGTGTGTTTCTGACCACTGTGTTTTTTACCTCTCTGTTTCTGACCACTGTGTGTCTGACCATTGTGTTTCTGACCAGTGTGTTTTTGACAAGTGTTTTTCTGACCACTGTGTTTCTGACCATTGTGTTTCTGACCACTGTGTTTCTGACCACTGTGTTTTTCACCAGTGTCTTTCTGACCACTGTGTTTCTAACCAGTGTGTTTCTGACCACTGTGTTTCTGACAACTGTGTTTCTGACCTGTGTGTTTATGACCACTGTGTTTCTGACAACTGTGTTTCTGACCATTGTGTTTCTGACCACTGTGTTTTTGACCACTGTGTTTCTGACCACTGTGTTTGTGACCATTGTGTTTCTGACCACTGTGTTTGTCACCAGTGTGTTTCTGACCACTGTGTTTCTGACCACTGTGTTTCTGACTAGTCTGTTTCTGACCACTGTGTTTCTGACCAGTGTGTTTCAGACCAGTGTGTTTGAGACCAATGTGTTTCTGACCACTGTGTTTCTGACCACTGTGTTTCTGACCACTGTGTTTCTGACGACTGTGTTTCTGACAACTATGTTTCTGATGAGTGTGTTTTTGAACCCTGTGTCTCTGACCACTGTGTTTCTGACCAGTGTGTTTCTGACCACTGTGTTTCTGACCAGTGTGTTTCAGACCAGTGTGTTTCTGACCAGTGTGTTTCTGACCTCTGTGCTTCTGACCACTATGTTTCTGACCAGTGTGTTTCAGACCAGTGTGTTTCTGACCAGTGTGTTTCTGACCTCTGTGCTTCTGACCACTATGTTTCTGACCAGTGTGTCTCTGACCACTGTGTTTCTGACCACTGTGTTTCTTACAAGTGTGTTTCTGACCAGTGTGTTTCTGAGCAATGTGTTTCTGACCAGTGTGTTTCAAACCACTGTGTTTCTGACCAGTGTGTATCAGACCAGTGTGTTTCTGAAGAGTGTGTTTCCTACCAGTGTGTTCCTGACCAGTGTGTTTCTGACCACTGTGTTTCTGACCACTGTGTTGCAGACCACTGTCTTTATGGCCACCGTGTTTCCGACCACTGTGTTTCTGACCAGTGTGTTTCTGACCAGTATGTTTCTGACCAGTGTTTTTCTTACCACGATGTTTCTGTCCAGTGTGTTTCTGAACACTGTGTTTCTGACCACTGTGTTTCTGACAACTGTGTTTCTGACCAGTGTGTTTCTGACCAGTGTATTTCTGACCACTGTGTTTTTGACCACTGTGTTTCTGACCAGTGTGTTTCTGACCAGTGTATTTCTGACCACTGTGTTTTTGACCACTGTGTTTCTGACCAGTGTGTTTCTGACCAGTGTGTTTTCGACCACTTTGTTTCTGACCAATCTGTTTTTGACCAGTGTGTTTCTGACCATTGTGTCTCTGACCACTGTGTTTCTGACCACTGTGTTTCTTACCACTGTGTTTCTGACCAATGTGTTTCTGACCACTGTGTTTCTGACCAGTGTGTTTCTAGCCACTGTGTTTCTGACCAGTGTGTTTCTGACCATTGTGTTTCTGACCAGTATGTTTCTAAGTTGTGTGTTTCTGAGCACTGTGTTTCTGACCATTGTGTTTCTGACCACTGTGTTTCTGACCACTGTTTGGGTGATCAGTGTGTTTCTGACCACTGTGCTTCTGACCACTGTGTTCTTGACCCATGTGTTTGTGACCAGTGTGTTTCTGACCACTGTGTTTCTGACCACTGTTTTTCTGACCAGTGTGTTTCTGACCAGTGTGTTTCTAACAAGTGTGCTTCTAACCAGTGTGTTTCTGACCAGTGTGTTTCTGACCAGTATGTTTCTGACCACTGTGTTTTTGACCAGTGTGTCTTTGACCACTGGGTTTCTAACCAAGGTGTTTCTGACCACTATGTTTCTGACCAGTGTGTTTTTGACCACTGTATTTCTGACCACTGTGTTTTTTGACCACAGTGTTTCTTTCCAGTGTGTTTCTGACCACTGTGTTTCTGACCACTCTGTTTCTGACCACTGTGTTTTGACCACTGTGTTTCTGACTATTGTGTTTCTGACCACTGTGTTTCTGACCAGTGTGTTTCAGACCAGTGTGTTTGTGACCACTGTGTTTCTGACCACTGTGTTTCTGACCACTGTGTTTCTGACCACTGTGTTTCTGACGACTGTGTTTCTGACACCTATATTTTGGACCAGTGTGTTTCTGACCCCTGTGTCTCTGACCACTATGTTTCTGACCAGTGTGTTTCTGACCAGTGTGTTTCTGACCAGTGTGTTTCTGACCAGTGTGTTTCTGACCTCTGTGCTTCTGACCACTATGTTTCTGACCAGTGTGTTTCTGACCACTGTGTTTCTGACCACTGTGTTTCTGAGACCAGTGTGTTTGACCACTGTGTTTCTGACCACTGTGTTTCTGACCAGTGTGTTTCTGACCACTGTGTTTCTGACCACTGTGTTTCTGACCAGTGTGTTTCTGACCACTGTGTTTCTGACCAGTGTGTTTCTAACCACTGTGTTTCTGAAAAGTGTGTTTCCTACCAGTGTGTTTCTGACCACTGTGTTTCTGACCGCTGTGTTTCTGACCAGTGTGTTTCTGACCACCGTGTTTCTGACCACTGCGTTGCTGACCACTGTCTTTATGGCCACCGTGTTTCTGACCACTGTGTTTCTTACCAGTGTTTTTCTGACCAGTATGTTTCTGACCAGTGTGTTTCTGAACACTGTGTTTCTGACCACTGTGTTTCTCACAACTGTGTTTCTTACCAGTGTGTTTCTCACTAGTGTATTTCTGACCACTGTGTTTCTGACCAATGTGTTTCTGACCAGTGTGTTTCTGACCAGTGTGTTTTCGACCACTTTGTTTCTGACCACTCTGTTTTTGACCAGTGTGTTTCTGACCCGTGTGTCTCTGATCACTGTGTTTCTGACCACTGTGTTTCTGACCACTGTGTTTCTGACCATTGTGTTTCTGACCACTGTGTTTCTGACCACTGCTTTTGTGATCAGTGTGTTTCTGACCACTGTGCTTCTGACAACTGTGTTCCTAACCCCTATGTTTGTGACCAGTGTGTTTCTGACCACTGTGTTTCTGACCACTGTGTTTCTGACCAGTGTGTTTCTGACCAGTGTATTTCTAACCAGTGTGTTTCTAACCAGTGTGTTTCTGACCAGTATGTTTCTGACCACTGTGTATCTGACCAGTGTGTTTTTGACCACTGGGTTTCTGACCAAGGTGTTTCTGACCACTATGTTTCTGACCAGTGTGTTTTTTAACCACTGTATTTCTGACCACTGTGTTTTTTTACCACAGTGTTTCTTTCCAGTGTGTTTCTGACCACTGTGTTTCTGACCACTGTGTTTCTGACCACTGTGTTTTGACCACAGTGTTTCTGACTAGTGTGTTTCTGACCACTGTGTTTCTGACCAGTGTGTTTCAGACCAGTGTGTTTGTGACCACTGTGTTTCTGACTACTTTGTTTCTGACCACTGTGTTTCTGACCACTGTGTTTCTGACCACTGTGTTTCTGACGACTGTGTTTCTGACAGCTATGTTTTGGACCAGTGTGTTTCTGACCACTGTGTTTCTGACCAGTGTGTTTCTGACCACTGTGTTTCTGACCAGTGTGTTTCTAACCACTGTGTTTCTGAAGAGTGTGTATCCTAGCAGGGTGTTTCTGACCACTGTGTTTCTGACCGCTGTGTTTCAGAACCAGTGTGTTTCTGACCACTGTGTTTCTGACCACTGTGTTGCTGACCACTGTCTTTATGGCCAGTATGTTTCCGACCACTGTGTTTCTGACCAGTGTTTTTCTGACCAGTATGTTTCTGACCAGTGTTTTTTTTACCACGATGTTTCTGACCAGTGTGTTTCTGAACACTGTGTTTCTGACCACTGTGTTTCTGACAACTGTGTTTCTTACCAGTGTGTTTCTGACCAGAGTATTTCTGACCACTGTGTTTCTGACCACTGTGTTTCTGACCAGTATGTTTCTGACCAGTGTGTTTTTGACCACTTTGTTTCTGACCACTCTGTTTTTGACCAGTGTGTTTCTGACCTGTGTGTCTCTGATCACTGTGTTTCTGACCACTGTGTTTCTGACCACTGTGTTTCTGACCACTCTGTTTCTGACCACTCTGTTTCTGACCACTGTGTTTCTGACCACTGTGTTTCTGACCAGTGTGTTTCTAGCCACTGTATTTCTGACCAGTGTGTTTCTGACCAGTGTGTTTCTGACCAGTGTGTTTCTAAGCAGTGTGTTTCTGACCACTGTGTTTCTGACCATTGTGCATCTGACCTCTGTGTTTCTGACCACTGTTTTTGTGATCAGTGTGTTTCTGACCACTGTGTTTCTGACCACTGTGTTTCTGACCAGTGTGTTTCTGACCAGTGTGTTTCTAACCAGTGCGTTTCTAACCAGAGTGATTCTGACCGGTATGTTTCTGACCACTGTGTTTCTGACCAGTGTGTTTCTGACCACTGTGTTTCTTACCAAGGTGTTTCTGACCACTATGTTTCTGACCAGTGTGTTTTTGACCACTGTATTTCTGACCACTGTGTTTTTTGACCACAGTGTTTCTTACCAGTGTGTTTCTGACCACTGTGTTTCTGACCACTGTGTTTCTGACCACTGTGTTTTTGACCACTGTGTTTCGACCAGTGTGTTTCTGGCCACTGTGTTTCTGATCACTGTGTTTCAGATCGCTATGTTTCTGACCATTGTGTTTCTGACCAGTGTGTTTCTGACCACTGTGTTTCTGACCACTGTGTTTGTGACCACTGTGTTTCTGACCATTGTGTTTTTGACCACTGGGTTTCTGACCAGTGTGTTTCAGACCATTGTGTTTCTGACCAGTGTGTTTCTGACCACTGTGTTTCTGACCAGTGTGTTTCTGACCAGTGTGTTTCTGACCACTGTGTTTCAGACCAGTGTGTTTCTGACCACTGTGTTTTTTACCACTGTGTTTCTGACCACTGTGTTTCTGACCAGTGTTTTTCTGACCAGTGTGTTTCTGACCACTGTGTTTCTGACCACTGTGTTTCTGACCACAGTGTGTTTGACCACTGTGTGTGTGACCACTGTGTTTCTGACCAGTGTGTTTCTGACCAGTGTGTTTTTGACCACTGTGTTTCTGACCAGTGTGTTTCTGACAACTGTTTTTCTGACCAGTGTGTTTCTGACCAGTGTGTTTTTGACCACTGTGTTTCTGACCAGTGTGTTTCTGACAACTGTTTTTCTGACCAGTGTGTTTCTGACCAGTGTGTTTCTGACCACTGTGTTTTTTACCACTCTGTTTCCGACCACTGTGTTTCTCACCATTGTGTTTCTGACCAGTGTGTTTTTGACAAGTGTTTTTCTGACCACCGTGTTTCTGACCAGTGTGTTTCTCACCATTGTGTTTCTGACCACTGTGTTTCTGACCACTGTGTTTTTGACCAGTGTGTTTCTGACCACTGTGTTTCTGACCACTGTATTTCTGACGAGTGTGTTTCTGAACACTGTGTTTCTGACCACTGTGTTTCTGAACACTGTGTTTCTGACGACTGTGTTTCTAACCACTGTTTCTGACCACCGTGTTTCTGACAACTGTGTTTCTGACCACTGTGTTTCTGACAACTGTGTTTCTGACCATTGTGTTTCTGACCACTGTGTTTTTGACCACTGTGTTTCTGACCACTGTGTTTGTGACCACTGTGTCTCTGACCACTGTGTTTCTCACCAGTGTGTTTCTGACCACTGTTTTTCTGACCACTGTGTTTCTAACCACTGTGTTTTTGACCACTGTGTTTCTGACCAGTGTGTTTCTGACCACTGTGTTTCCGACCAGTGTGTTTCTGACCAGTGTGTTGCTGACCACTGTCTTTCTGACCAGTGTGTTTCTCACCACTGTGTCTCTGACCACTGTGTTTCTCACCAGTGTGTTTCTGACCACTGTGTTTCCGACCAGTGTGTTTCTGACCAGTGTGTTGCTGACCACTGTCTTTCTGACCAGTGTGTTTCTCACCACTGTGTCTCTGACCACTGTGTTTCTCACCAGTGTGTTTCTGACCACTGTGTTTCCGACCAGTGTGTTTCTGACCAGTGTGTTGCTGACCACTGTCTTTCTGACCAGTGTGTTTCTCACCACTGTGTCTCTGACCACTGTGTTTCTCACCAGTGTGTTTCTGACCACTGTGTTTCCGACCAGTGTGTTTCTGACCAGTGTGTTGCTGACCACTGTCTTTCTGACCAGTGTGTTTCTCACCACTGTGTCTCTGACCACTGTGTTTCTCACCAGTGTGTTTCTGACCACTGTGTTTCCGACCAGTGTGTTTCTGACCAGTGTGTTGCTGACCACTGTCTTTCTGACCAGTGTGTTTCTCACCACTGTGTCTCTGACCACTGTGTTTCTCACCAGTGTGTTTCTGACCACTGTGTTTCCGACCAGTGTGTTTCTGACCAGTGTGTTGCTGACCACTGTCTTTCTGACCAGTGTGTTTCTCACCACTGTGTCTCTGACCACTGTGTTTCTCACCAGTGTGTTTCTGACCACTGTGTTTCCGACCAGTGTGTTTCTGACCAGTGTGTTGCTGACCACTGTCTTTCTGACCAGTGTGTTTCTCACCACTGTGTCTCTGACCACTGTGTTTCTCACCAGTGTGTTTCTGACCACTGTGTTTCCGACCAGTGTGTTTCTGACCAGTGTGTTGCTGACCACTGTCTTTCTGACCAGTGTGTTTCTCACCACTGTGTCTCTGACCACTGTGTTTCTCACCAGTGTGTCTCTGACCACTGTGTTTCTGACCAGTGTGTTTCTGACCACTGTGTTTCCGACCAGTGTGTTTCAGACCAGTGTGTTTCTGACCAGTGTGTTTCTGAACTCTGTGCTTCTGACCACTGTGTTTCTGACCTGTGTGTTTCTGACCACTGTGCTTCTGACCACTGTGTTTCTGACCAGTGTGTTTCTCACCACTGTGTCTCTGACCACTGTGTTTCTGACCAGTGTGTTTCTAACCAGTGTGTTTCTGACCAATGTGTTTCTCACCAGTGTGTTTCTAACCACTGTGTTTCTGACCAGTGTGTTTCTGACCACTGTGTTGCTGACCACTGTCTTTCTGACCAGTGTGTTTCTCACCACTGTGTTTCTGACCACTGTGTTTCTGACCGGTATGTTTCTGACCACTGTGTTTCTGACCGTTGTGTTTCTGACCAGGGTGTTTCTGACCACTGTATTTCTAACCACTGTGTTGCTGACCACTGTCTTTATGACCACCGTGTTTCTGACCACTGTGTTTCTGACCAGTGTGTTTCTGACCAGTATGTTTCTGACCAGTGTTTTTCTTACCACGATGTTTCTGATCAGTGTGTTTCTGAACACTGTGTTTCTGACCACTGTGTTTCTGACTACTGTGTTTCTAACCAGTGTGTTTCCCACCACTGGGTTTCTGACCAGTGTGTTTCTGACCACTGTGTTTCTGACCACTGTGTTTCTGACCAGTGTGTTTCTGACCAGTGTGTTTTCCACCGCTTTGTTTCTGACCACTCTGTTTTTGACCAGTGTGTTTCTGACCTGTGTGTCTCTGACCATTGTGTTTCTGACCACTGCGTTTCTGACCATTGTGTTTCTGACCGCTATGTTTCTGACCACTGTGCTTCTGACCAGTGTGATTCTAGCCACTGTGTTTCTGACGAGTGTGTTTCTGACCACTGTGTTTCTGACCAGTGTATTTCTAAGCAGTGTGTTTCTGACCACTGTGTTTCTGACCATTTTGTTTCTGACCACTGTGTTTCTGACCACTGTTTTTGTGATCAGTGTGTTTCTCACCACTGTGCTTCTGACCACTCTGTTCTTGACCCATGTGTTTGTGACCAGTGTGTTTGTGACCAGTGTGTTTCTGACCAGTGTGTTTCTGACCAGTGTTTTTCTGACCACTGTGTTTCTGACCAGTGTTTTTCTGACCACTGTGTTTCTGACCACTGTGTTTCTGACCAGTGTGTTTCTGACCAGTGTGTTTCTTATCGCTGTGTTTCTGACCAGTGTGTTTCTGACCAGTGTGTTTCTGACCAGTGTGTTTCTGACCACTGTGTGTCTGACCGTGTTTCTGACCAGTGTGTTTCCGACCACTGTGTTTCTGACCACTGTGTTGCTGACCACTGTGTTTATGACCACCGTGTTTCTGACCACTGTGTTTCTGACCAGTGTGTTTCTGACCAGTATGTTTCTGACCAGTGTGTTTCTTACCACGGTGTTTCTGACCAGTGTGTTTCTGACCACTGTGTTTCTGACCTCTGTGTTTCTGACCACTGTGTTTCTGACCTCTGTGTTTCTGACCACTGTGTTTCTGACCTCTGTGTTTCTGACCACTGTGTTTCTGACCTGTGTGTTTCTGACCAGTGTGTTTCTGACCAGTGTGTTTCTGACCACTTTGTTTCTGACCACTCTGTTTTTGACCAGTGTGTTTCTGACCGCTTTGTTTCTGACCTGTGTGTCTCTAACCACTGTGTTTCTGACCAGTGTGTTTCTAAGCAGTGTGTTTCTGACCACTGTGTTTCTGACCATTGTGTTTCTGACCACTGGGTTTCTGGCCAGTGTGTTTCTGACCGGTGTGTTTCTGACTACTGTGTTTCTGACCACTGTGTTTCTGATCAGCGTGTTTATGACCAGTGTGCTTCTTACCACTGTGTGTCTGACCACTGTGTTTCTGACCACTGTGTTTCTGACCAGTGTGTTTCTAACCACTGTGTTTCTGACCACTGTGTTTCTGACCACTGTGTTTCTGACCTGTGTGTTTCTGACCAGTGTGTTTCTGACCACTGTGTTTCTGACCACCGTGTTTCCAACCAGTGTGTTCCTGACCAGTGTGTTTCTGACCAGTGTGTTTCTGAGCGGTGTGTTTCTGACCACTGTGTTTCTGACCAGTGTGTTTCTGACCACTGTGTTTCTGACCAGTGTGTTTCTGACCACTGTGTTTCTGACCATTGTGTTTCTGAGCACTGTGTTTCTGACCAGTGTGTTTCTGACCAGTGTGTTTCTGACCACTGTGTTTCTAACCACTGTGTTTCTGACCACTGTGTTTCTGACTTGTGTGCTTCTGACAACTGTGTTCCTGACCATTGTTTTTCTGACCACTGTGTTCCTGACCAGAGTGTTTCTGACCACTGTGTTTCTGACCACTGTGTTTCTGACCACACCACCAACTGTTTTTGGAGAGACTGAAACTGTGGAGGCAACTGGTTCCAAGGATGGCAGAAACCTATTCAGAGAGTGAGGCAATAGTTTTGGCCTCAAGTGACTGGGAATGAACACTTTGATCAAGGCTCACAAGCAGTGGCATTTTATTGCCACTGATCTAAGCTTTCCACAACACCAAAGCATGCCAGATTTGCAGCTTCCTAGAAGATTCTATGGCTTCTAGAGTATCCCTTGGTACGATGTCTTTTTTCCCACCTAGGAAGGCATCCCTTCCCTCCTGTAGAAGCTTCTGCACCTTCCTAGATTCCTCAGCTTGCTTCTAGTAGGAGGGAAGGTGTTTAGAAGACCAAGACACCACTAGATGCCTTGTAGGACAAGTCATCCCTTCTAGAAGGTGTGCCACCTTCCTGGACCCTCACCTGGCCTTCTAGAAACTTCAAGAGGAACTCTAGAGGTTTTTGGAGTCACTCCTGCAATGGCGAGGAGCATTACTCCAACAGAAACACACTGGTCAGAAACACGGTTGTCTGAAACACAATGGTCAGAAACACACTGGTCTGAACACACTGGTCAGAAACACACTGGTCTGAACACAATGGTCAGAATCACAGTGGTCAGAAACACACTGGTCAGAAACACCGTGGTCAGAGTCACAGTGGTGAGAAACACAGTGATCAGAAACACTGTTGTCAGAAACACACAGGTCAGAAACACACTGGTCAGAAACACACTGGTCAGAAACACACTGGTCAGAAACACACTGGTCAGAAACACACTGGTCAGAAACAAACTGGTCAGAAACACAGTGGTCAGAAATACAGTGGTCAGAAACACAGTGGTCAGAACCACAGTGGTCAGAAACACACTGGTCAGAAACACGGTTATCAGAAACACACTGGTCAGAAACACACTGGTCAAAAACACACTGGTCAGAAACACATTGGTCAGAAACATACTGGTCAGAAACACAGTGGTCAGAAGCACACTGGTCAGAAACACACTGGTCAGAAACACACTGGTCAGAAACACACTAGTCAGAAACACAGTGGTCAGAAACACAGTGGTCAGAAACACAGTGGTCAGAAACACACTGGTCAGAAACACACTGTTCTGAACACACTGGTCAGACACACAGTGCTCAGAAACACACTGGTCAGAAACACCGTGGTCAGAAACACAGTGGTCAGAAACACAGTGGTCAGAATAACGGTGATCAGAAACACTGTGGTCAGAAATAAACTGGTCAGTAACACACTGGTCAGAAACACCGTGGTCAGAAACACAATGGTGAGAAACACACTGGTCAGAAACACACTGGTCAGAAACACACTGTTCAGAACACAGTGGTCAGAAACACAGTGGCCAAAAACAAAGTCGTTAGAAACACACTGGTCAGAAACACAGTGGTCGGAAACACAGTGGTCAGAAACACAGTGGTCAGAAACACATTGGTCAAAAACACAGTGGTCAGAAACACTGTTCAGAAACACAGTGGTCGGAAACACACTGATCAGAAACACAGTGGTCAGAAACACACTGGTGAGAAACACACTGGTCAGAAACACACTGGTCAGAAACACACTGATCAGAAACACAGTGGTCAGAAACACACTGGTGAGAAACACACTGGTCAGAAACACACTGGTCAGAAACACAATGGTCAGAGACACAGTGCTCAGAAACACAGTGGTCAGAAACACATTGGTCAAAAACACAGTGGTCAGAAACACTGTTCAGAAACACAGTGGTCGGAAACACACTGATCAGAAACACAGTGGTCAGAAACACAGTGGTCAGAAACACACTGGTTAGAAACACAGTGGTCAGAAACACACTGGTCAGAAACACACTGGTCAGAAACACAATGGTCAGAGACACAGTGGTCAGAAATTCTGTGGTCAGAAACACACTGGTCAGAAACACGCTGGTCTGAAACACACTGGTCAGAAACACAGTGGTCAGAAACACACTGGTCAGAAACATCGTGGTCAGAAACACAGTGGTCAGAAACACAGTAGTCAGAAACGCAGTGGTCAGAAACACAGTGGTCATAAACACACTGGTCAGAAACACAGTGGTCAGAAACACAGTCGTCAGAAACACACTGGTCAGAAACACACTGGTCAGAAACACACCGGTCAGAAACACACTGGTCAGAAACACACTGGTCAGAAACACACTGGTCAGAAACACACTGGTCAGAAACACACTGGTCAGAAACACACTGGTCAGAAA
>SZWC01002455.1:29431-42507 GCA_023375785.1 Penium margaritaceum | reverse complement strand
GTCGGAAACACAGTGGTCAGAAACACAGTGGTCAGAAACACAGTGGTCAGAAACACAGTGGTCAGAAACACAGTGGTCAGAAACACACTGGTCAGAAACACACTGGTCAGAAAGACACTGGTCAGAAAGACACTGGTCAGAAGTACCCTGGTCACAAAACAGTGGTCAGAAACACAGTGGTCAGAAACACACTGGTCAGAAACACAGTGGTCAGAAACACATTGGTCCGAAGCACAGTGGTCAGAAACACACCGGTCAGAAACACACTGGTCAGAAATACAATGGTCAGAAACACAGTTGTCAGAAACACAGTGGTCAGGAACACACTGGTCATGAACACAGTTGTCAGAAACACAGTGGTCAGAAACACACTGGTCAGCAACACACTGGTCAGAAACACAGTGGTAAGAAACATAGTGGTCAGGAACACAGTCGTCACAAACACAGTGGTCAGAAACAGAGCGGTCAGAAACACAGTGGTCAGAAACACACTGATCAGAAACACAGTGGTGACAAAGAGACTGGTCAAAAACGCACTGGACAGAAACACACTGGTCAGAACCACACTGGTCAGAAACACAGTGGTCAGAAACACAGTGGTCAAAAACAGAGTGGTCAGAAACACAGAGGTCAGAAACACAGTGGTCACAAACACAGTGGTCACAAACACAGTGGTCAGAAACACATTGGTCAGAAAAGCACTGGACAGAAACATACTGGTCAGAAAAACACTGGTCAGAAACACAGTAGTCAGAAACACACTGGTCAGAAACACACTGGTCAGAAACACTCTGGTCAGAAGCACAGTGGTCAGAAACACAGCGGTCGGAAACACACTGGTCAGAAACACACTGGTCAGAAACACAATGGTCACAAACACACTGGTCGGAAACACAGTGGTCAGAAACACAGTGGTCAGAAGCACACTGGTCAGAAACAAAGTGGTCAGTAACACAGTGGTCAGAAACACATTGGTCAGGAACAAAGTGGTCAGAAACGCACTGGTGAGAAATACAGTGGTCAGAAAAACCGTGGTCAGAAACACAGTGGTCGGAAACACATTGGTCTGAACCACAGTGGTCAGAAACACACTGGTCAGAAACATAGTGGTCAGAAACACCGTGGTCAGAGGCACACTGGTCAAACACGGTGGTCAGAAACACATTGGTCAGAAACACAGAGGTCAGAAAAACAGTGGTCACAAACACACTGGTCATAAACACACTGGGCAGAAACAAGGTGATCAGAAAAACAGTGGTCAGAAGCACGTTGGTCAGAAACACAGTGGTCACAAACACAGTGGTCAGAAAGACACTGGTCAGAAACACACTGGTCAGAAACACAATGGTCAGAAACACAGTGGTCAGAAACACACTGGTCAGAAAGACACTGGTCAGAAACACACTGGTCAGAAACACACTGGTCAGAAACACACTGGTCAGATGCACAGTGGTCAGAAACACTGGTCAGAAAGACACTCGTCAGAAACACAGTGGTCAGAAACACAGTGGTCAGAAACAGACTGGTCAGAAAAACACTGTTCAGAATCACACTGGTCAGAAACACAATGGTCAGAAACACACTGGTCAGAAAAACAGTGGTCAGAAACACACTGGTCATAAACACACTAGTCAGAAACACAGTGGTCAGAAACACAGTGGTCAGAAACACAGTGGTCAGAAACACAGTGGTCAGAAACACGGTGGTCAGAAACACACTGGTCAGAAACAAAGTGGTCAGAAACACCCTGGTCAGAAACACAGTGGTCAGAAACACAGTGGTCAGAAACACTGTGGTCAGAAGCACATTGGTCAGAAACACAGTGGTCAGAAACACAGTGGTCAGAAATCCACTGGTCAGAAACACAGTGGTCAGAAACGCACTGGTCAGAAATACAGTGGTCAGAAACACAGTGCTCAGAAACACAGTGGTCACAAACACACTGGTCAAAGGCACCTTGGTCAAAAACACAGCGGTGAGAAACACACTGGTCAGGAACACAGTGCTCAGAAACACAGTGGTCAGAAACACAGTGGTCAGAAACACAGTGGTCACAAACACAGTGGTCAGAAACACAGTGGTCAGAAACACAGTGGTCAAAAACACAGTGGTCAGAAACACACTGGTCAGAAACACAATGGTCTGAAACACAGTGGTCAGAAACACATTGGTCAGAAACACACTGGTCAGAAAAACAGTTGTCAGAAACACAGTCATTGGAAACACAGTGGGCAGAAACACAGTAGTCAGAATCACAGTCGTCAGAAACACAGTGGTCAGAAACAAAGTGGTCAGAAACACACTGGTCAGAAACACACTGGTCAGAAAAACAGTTGTCAGAAACACAGTCATTGGAAACACAGTGGGCAGAAACACAGTAGTCAGAATCACAGTCGTCAGAAACACAGTGGTCAGAAACAAAGTGGTCAGAAACACACTGGTCAGAAACACAGTGGACAAAAAACACAGTTGTCAGAAACACACTGGTCAGAAACACAGTGGTCATAAACACTGGTCAGAAAGACAGTGGTCACAAAAACACTGGTCAGAAACACAATGGTCAGAAACACAGTGGTCAGAAACACAGTGGTCACAAACACAGTGGACAGAAACACAGTGGTCAGAAACACCATGGTCAGAAACACAGTAGTCAGAAACACAGTCGTTGGAAACACAGTGGTCAGAAACACAGTGGTCAGAGTCACAGTCGTCAGAGTCACAGTGGTCACAAACACACTGGTCAGAAACACAGTGGTCAGAAACACATTGGTCAGAAACACAGTGGTCAGAAACACACTTGTCAGAAACACACTTGTGGGAAACACAATGGTCAGAAACACAATGGTAAGAAACACAGTGGTCAGAAACACACTGGCCAGAAACACAGTGGTCAGAAACTCAGTGGTCAGAAATACAGTGGTCAGAAACACAGTGGTCAGAAACACGTTGGTCCGAAACACAGTGGTGAGAAACACAGTGGTCAGAAACACAGAGGTCACAAACACACTGGTCAAAGGCACCTTGGTCAGAAACACAGTGATGAGAAACACACTGGTCAGGAACACAGTGCTCAGAAACACAGTGGTCAGAAACACAATGGTCAGAAACACAGTGGTCACAAACACAGTGGTCACAAACACAGTGGTCAGAAACACAGTGGTCAAAAACACACTGGTCAGAAACACACTGGTCAGAAAAACTGTTGTCAGAAACACAGTCATCGGAAACACAGTGGTCAGAAACACAGTGGTCAGAAACACAGTCGTCAGAAACACAGTGGTCAGAAACACAGTGGTCAGAAACACAGTGGTCACAAACACAGTGGTCAGAAACACAGTGGTCAGAAACACAATGGTCAGAAACACAGTGGTCAGAAACACAGTCGTTGGAAACACAGTGGTCAGAAACACAGTGGTCAGAAACACAGTCGTCAGAGTCACAGTGGTCACAAACACACATGTGGGAAACACAATGGTCAGAAACACAGTGGTCAGAAACACAGTGGTCAGAAACACAGTGGTCAGAAACACTGCGGTCAGAAACACAGTGGTCGGAGACGCACTGGTCAGAAACACAGTGGTCAGAAACACAGTGGTCAGAAACACAGTGGTCAGAAGCACACTGGCCAGAAACACAGTGGTCAGAATTACAGTGGTCAGAAACACAGTGGTCAGAAACACAGTGGTCATAAACACACTGGTCAGAAACACAGTTCTCAGAAACACAGTCCTCGGAAACACAGTGGTCAGAAACAGAGTGGTCAGAAACACAGTCTTCAGAAACACAGTGGTCATGAACATAGTGGTCAGAAGCACACTGGTCAAAAACACAGTTGTAAGAAACGCACTGGTCAGAAACACAGTGGTCAGAAACACACTGGTCAGAAAGACAGTGGTCAGTAACACACTGGTCAGAAACACACTGGTCAGAAACACAGTGGTCAGAAACACAGTGGTCAGAAGCACAGTGGTCAGAAACACAGTTGTCAGAAACACACTGGTTAGAAACACAGTCGGTGGAAACACAGTGGTCAGAAACACAGTGGTCAGAAACACTGTGGTCAGAAACACACTTGTCAGAAACACAGTGGTCAGAAACACACTGGTCAAAAACACAGTGGTCAGAAACACACTTGTCAGAAACACAGTGGTCAGAAACACACTGTTCAGAAACACAGTGGTCAGAAACACACTTTTCAGAAACACACTGGTCAGAAACACAATGGTCAGAAAGACAATGGTCAGAAACACAGTGGTCAGAAACACAGTGGTCACAAACACAGTGGTCAGAAACAGAGTGGTCAAAAACACAGTGGTCAGAAACAAAGTGGTCAGAAACACTGCGGTCAGAACCACAGTGGTCAGAAACACGGTGGTCTGAAACACATTGGTCAGAAACACAGTGGTCAGAAACACACTGGTCAGAAACACAGTGGTCAAAAACACACTGGTCAGAGGCACACAGGTCAGAAACACAGTGGTCAGAAACACAGTGGTCAGAAACACATTGGTCAGAAACACAGTGTTCTGAAACACAGTGGTCACAAACACACTGGTCAGAAACACATTGGTCAGAAACACACTGGTCAGAAACACACTGGTTAGAAACACACTGCTCAGAAACACATTCGTCAGAAACACAGTGGTTACAAACACACTAGTCAGAAACACACTGGTCAGAAACACAGTGGTCAGAAACACAGTGGTCAGAAAAACACTGGTCAGAAACACAGTAGTCAGAAACACAATGCTCAGAAACACACTGGTCAGAAACACAATGGTCAGAAACACAGTGGTCAGAATCACAGTGGTCAGAAACACAGTGGTCAGAAACACAGTGGTCAGAAACACACTGGTCAGAAACAACCTGGTCAGAAACACACTGGTCAGGAACACAGTGGTCAGGAACACAGTGGTCAGAAACACAGTGGTCAGAAACTTAGTGGTCAGAAACACAGTGGTCAGAAACACAGTGGTTACAAACACACTGGTCAGAAATACACTGGTCAGAAACACAGTGGTCAGGAACACAATAGTCAGAAACACAGTGGTCAGAAACACAGTGGTCAGACACACAGTGGTCAGAAACACACTGGTCAGAAACAACCTGGTCAGAAACACACTGGTCAGAAATACACTGGTCAGAAACACAGTGGTCAGGAACACAATAGTCAGAAACACAGTGGTCAGAAACACAGTGGTCAGACACACAGTGGTCAGAAACACACTGGTCAGAAACAACCTGGTCAGAAACACACTGGTCAGAAATACACTGGTCAGAAACACAGTGGTCAGGAACACAATAGTCAGAAACACAGTGGTCAGAAACACAGTGGTCAGACACACAGTGGTCAGAAACACACTGGTCAGAAACAACCTGGTCAGAAACACACTGGTCAGAAATACACTGGTCAGAAACACAGTGGTCAGGAACACAATAGTCAGAAACACAGTGGTCAGAAACACAGTGGTCAGACACACAGTAGTCAGAAACACAGTGGTCAGAAACACACTGGTCAGAAAGACACTGGTCAGAAACACAGTGGTCAGAAACACAGTGGTCAGAAACACAGTGGTCAGACACACAGTGGTCAGAAACACAGTGGTCAGAAACACAATGGTCAGAAACACAGTGGTCAGAAACACAGTGGTCAGAAACACACTAGTCAGAAACACAGTGACCACTATATTTGTGACCACTGTGTTTCTCACCGCTGTGTTTTTGACTAGTGGGTTTCTGACCACTCTGTTCCTGGCCAGTCTGTTTCTGACCACTGTGTTTCTGACCGGTGTGTTTCTGACCAGTGTGCTTCTGACCACTGTGTTTCTGATCAGTGTGTTTCTGACCACTGTGTTTCTGACCACTGTGTTTCTTACCGCTGTGTTTCTAACCAGTGTGTTTCCAACCACGGAGTGTCTGACCAGTGTGTTTTTGACCACTGTGTTTCTGACCACTGTGTTTCTGACCACTGTGTTTCTGACCAGTGTGTTTCTGACCAGTGTGTTTCTGACAACTATGTTTCTGACCAGTGTGTTTCTGACCAGTGTGTTTCTGACCACTGTGTTTCTGACCACTGTGTTTCTGACCAGTGTGTTTCTGACCAGTGTGTTTCTGACAACTATGTTTCTGACCAGTGTGTTTCTGACCAGTGTGTTTCTGACCAGTGTGTTTCTGACCATTGTGTTTCTGACCAGTATGTTTCTGACCAGTGTGTTTCTGGCCATTGTGTTTCTGACCAGTATGTTTCTGACCAATGTGTTTCTGACCACTGTGTTTCTGACCACTGTGTTTCTGACCACTGTGTTTCTGACCAGTGTGTTTCTGACCATTGTGTTTCTGACCAGTATGTTTCTGACCAATGTGTTTCTGACCACTGTGTTTCTGACCACTGTGTTTCTGACCACTGTGTTTCTGACCAGTGTGTTTCTGACCACTGTGTTTCCGACCAGTGTGTTTCTGACTAGTGTGTTTCTGACCACTATGTTCCTGACCACTGTGTTTTTGACCAGTGTGTTTTTGACCACCATGTTTCTGAGCACTGTGTTTCTGACCACTGTGTTTCTGACCAGTGTGTTTCTGACCGGTGGGTTTCTGACCATAATGTTTCTGACCAGTGTCTCTCTCACCACTGTGTTTCTGACCAGTGTGTTTCTGACCAATGTGTTTATGACCAGTGTCTCTCTCACCAATGTGTTTCTGACCAGTGTGTTTCTGAAGAGTGTGTTTCTGCCCACTTTATTTCTGACCACTGCGTTTCTGACCACTGTGTTCTTGACCACTATGTTTCTGACCACTGTGTTTCTGACCACTGTGTTTATGACCAATGTGTTTCTGACCAGTGTGTTTCTGACCACTGTGTTTCTGACCAGTGTGTTTGTGACCACTGTGTTTCTGACCAGTGGGTTTCTGACCAGGGTGTTTCTGACAAGTGTGTTTCAGACCACTCTGTTTCTGACCAATGTGTTTCTGACCACTGTGTTTCTGACCACTGTGTTTCTGATCACTGTGTTTCTGACCACTGTGTTTCTGATCACTGTGTTTCTGACCACTGTGTTTCTGATCACTGTGTTTCTGACCACTGTGTTTCTGATCACTGTGTTTCTGACCACTGTGTTTCTGATCACTGTGTTTCTGACCACTGTGTTTCTGATCACTGTGTTTCTGACCACTGTGTTTCTGATCACTGTGTTTCTGACCACTGTGTTTCTGATCACTGTGTTTCTGACCACTGTGTTTCTGATCACTGTGTTTCTGACCACTGTGTTTCTGATCACTGTGTTTCTGACCACTGTGTTTCTGATCACTGTGTTTCTGACCACTGTGTTTCTGATCACTGTGTTTCTGACCACTGTGTTTCTGATCACTGTGTTTCTGACCACTGTGTTTCTGATCACTGTGTTTCTGACCACTGTGTTTCTGATCACTGTGTTTCTGACCACTGTGTTTCTGATCACTGTGTTTCTGACCACTGTGTTTCTGATCACTGTGTTTCTGACCACTGTGTTTCTGATCACTGTGTTTCTGACCACTGTGTTTCTGATCACTGTGTTTCTGACCACTGTGTTTCTGATCACTGTGTTTCTGACCACTGTGTTTCTGATCACTGTGTTTCTGACCACTGTGTTTCTGATCACTGTGTTTCTGACCACTGTGTTTCTGATCACTGTGTTTCTGACCACTGTGTTTCTGATCACTGTGTTTCTGACCACTGTGTTTCTGATCACTGTGTTTCTGACCACTGTGTTTCTGATCACTGTGTTTCTGACCACTGTGTTTCTGATCACTGTGTTTCTGACCACTGTGTTTCTGATCACTGTGTTTCTGACCACTGTGTTTCTGATCACTGTGTTTCTGACCACTGTGTTTCTGATCACTGTGTTTCTGACCACTGTGTTTCTGATCACTGTGTTTCTGACCACTGTGTTTCTGATCACTGTGTTTCTGACCACTGTGTTTCTGATCACTGTGTTTCTGACCACTGTGTTTCTGATCACTGTGTTTCTGACCACTGTGTTTCTGATCACTGTGTTTCTGACCACTGTGTTTCTGATCACTGTGTTTCTGACCACTGTGTTTCTGATCACTGTGTTTCTGACCACTGTGTTTCTGATCAGTGTGTTTCTGACCACTGTGTTTCCGACCACTGTGTTTCTGACCACTGTGTTTCTGTCTACTGTGTTTCTGACCAGTGTGTTTCTGACGCCTGTGTTTCTGACCAGTGTGTTTCTGACCGGTGTGTTTCTGACCATTGTGTTTCTGACCAGTATGTTTCTGACCAGTGTGTTTCTGACCACTCTGTTTCTGACCACTGTGTTTCTGACCAGTGGGTTTCTGACCAGTGTGCTTCTGACCACTGTGTTTCTGACCAGTGTGGTTCTGACCAGTGTGTTTCTGACCACTGTGTTTCTTACCAGTGTGTTTCTGACCACTGTGTTCTGACCACTGTGTTTCTGAACACTGTGTTTCTGACCACTGTGTTTCTGATCAGTGTGTTTCTGACCACTGTGTTTCCGACCACTGTGTTTCTTACAGCAATGTTTCTAACCAGTGTGTTTCCAACCACGGAGTGTCTGACCAGTGTGTTTTTTACCACTGTGTTTCGGACCACTGTGTTTCTGACCACTGTGTTTCTGACCAGTGTGTTTCTGACCAGTGTGCTTCTGACAACTATGTTTCTGACCAGTGTGTTTCTGACCAGTGTGTTTCTGACCAGTGTGTTTCTGACCACTGTGTTTCTGACCAGTGTGTTTCTGACCAGTGTGCTTCTGACAACTATGTTTCTGACCAGTGTGTTTCTGACCAGTGTGTTTCTGACCAGTGTGTTTCTGACCATTGTCTTTCTGACCAGTATGTTTCTGACCAGTGTGTTTCTGGCCATTGTGTTTCTGACCAGTATGTTTCTGACCAGTGTGTTTCTGACCACTCTGTTTCTGACCACTGTGTTTCTGACCACTGTGTTTCTGACCAGTGTGTTTCTGACCACTGTGTTTCCGACCAGTGTGTTTCCGACCAGTGTGTTTTTGACCAGTGTGTTTGTGACCACTATGTTCCTGACCACTGTGTTTTTGACCATTGTGTTTTTGACCACCATGTTTCTGAGCACTGTGTTTCTGACCACTGTGTTTCTGACCAGTGTGTTTCTGACCAGTGGGTTTCTGACCATAATGTTTCTGACCAGTGTCTCTCTCACCACTGTGTTTCTGACCAGTGTGTTTCTGACCAATGTGTTTATGACCAGTGTCTCTCTCACCAATGTGTTTCTGACCAGTGTGTTTCTGAAGAGTGTGTTTCTGCCCACTTTATTTCTGAACACTGCGTTTCTGACCACTGTGTTCTTGACCACTATGTTTCTGACCACTGTGTTTCTGACCACTGTGTTTATGACCAATGTGTTTCTGACCAGTGTGTTTCTGACAACTGTGTTTCTGACCAGTGTGTTTGTGACCACTGTGTTTCTGACCAGTGGGTTTCTGACCAGGGTGTTTCTGACAAGTGTGTTTCAGACCACTCTGTTTCTGACCAATGTGTTTCTGACCACTCTGTTTCTCACCAGTGTGTTTCTGACCAGTGTGTTTCTCACCACTGTGTTTCTGACCAATGTGTTTCTGACCAGTGTCTCTCTGACCAATGTGTTTCTGACCAGTGTCTCTCTGACCAATGTGTTTCTGACCAGTGTCTCTCTGACCAATGTGTTTCTGACCAGTGTCTCTCTGACCAATGTGTTTCTGACCAGTGTCTCTCTGACCAATGTGTTTCTGACCAGTGTCTCTCTGACCAATGTGTTTCTGACCAGTGTCTCTCTGACCAATGTGTTTCTGACCAGTGTCTCTCTGACCAATGTGTTTCTGACCAGTGTCTCTCTGACCAATGTGTTTCTGACCAGTGTCTCTCTCACCACTGTGTTTCTGACCAGTGTGTTTGTGACCACTGTGTTTCTGACCAGTGGGTTTCTGACCAGGGTGTTTCTGACAAGTGTGTTTCAGACCACTCTGTTTCTGACCAATGTGTTTCTGACCACTCTGTTTCTCACCAGTGTGTTTCTGACCAGTGAGTTTCTGACCACTGTGTTTCTGATCACTGTGTTTTTGACCACTCTGTTTCTGACTAGTGTGTTTCTGACCACTGTGTTTCTGAACACTGTGTTTCTGACCACAGTTTCTGACCAGTGTATTTCTGACCACTGCGTTTCCGACCACCGTGTTTCTGACCACCGTGAGTCTGACCACTGTGTTTCAGACCTGTGTGTTTGTGACCGCTGTGTTTCTGACCACTGTATTTCTGACCATTGTGTATCTGACAACTGTGTTTCTGACCACTGTGTTTCTGACCACTGTGTTTCTGACCAGTGCATTTCTGACGCCTGTGTTTCTGACTAGTGTGTTTCTGACCACTGTGTTTCATACCAGTGTGTTTCTGACTAGTGTGTTTCTGACCACTGTGTAACTGTGTTTCTGACCACTGTGTTTCTTACCAGTGTGTTTCTGACCACTGTGTTCTGACCACTGTGTTTCTGAACACTGTGTTTCTGACCACTGGGTTTCTGACCACTGTGTTTCTAACCACTGTGTTTCTGACCACTGTGTTTCTGACCAATGTGTTTCTGTCCACTGTGTTTTTGACCAGTGTATTTCTGACCAGTGTGTTTCTGACCACCGTGTTTCTGACCACTTTGTTTCTGACGATTATTCTTGACCACTGTGTTTCAGACCAGTGTGTTTCTGACCAGTGTGTTTCTGACAACTGTGTTTCTGATCACTGTGTTTCTGACCACAGTGTTTCTGTCCAGTGTCTTACTGACCACTGTGTTTCTGACCACTACGTTTCTGACCACTGTGTTTCTAACCACTATGTTTCTAACCACTGTGTTTCTGACCAGTGTGTTTCTGACCACTGTGTTTCTGACCAGTGTGTTTCTGACCACTATGTTTCTGTCCAGTGTGTTTCGGACTACTGTGATTCTGACCACTGTGTTTCTGACGACTGTGTTTCTGACCATTGTGTTTGTGACCACTGTGTTTCTGTCCGCTGTGTTTCTGACCACTGTGTTTCTGACCAGTGTGTTTCTGACCACTGTGTTTCTGACCAGTCTGTTTCTGAGGACAATGTTTCTGACCAGTGTATTTCTGACCACTGTGTTTGTGACTAGTGTGTTTATGACCACTCTGTTTTTAACCACTGTTTTTCTGACCACTGTGTTTCTGACCAGTGTGTTTCTGACCAGTGTGTTTCTGACCTTTGTGTTTCTGATCACTGTGTTTCGGACCACAATGTTGATGACCAGTGTGTTTCTGACCACTGTGTTTCTGACCAGTGTGTTTCTGACCACTGTGTTTCTGACCACTGCGTTTCTCACGACTGTGTTTCTGACCACGTTGCTTCTGACCCGTGTGTTTCTGACAACCGTGTTTCTGACCACTGTGTTTCTGACCAGTGTGTTTCTGACCAGAGTGTTTGTGACCACTGTGTTTCTAACCAGTGTGTTTCTGACCACTGTGTTTCTGACCTTGGTGTTTCTGATCACTGTGTTTCTGACCACTGTGTTGATGACCAGTGTCTTTCTGACGACTGTGTTTCTGACCAGTGTGTTTCTGACCACTGTGTTTCTGACCACTGGGTTTCTCACGACTGTGTTTCTGACCACCGTGTTTCTGACCACATTGTTTCTGACCACTGTGTTTCTGACAACCGTGTTTCTGACCACAGTGTTTCTGACCAGTGTGTTTCTGACCAGTGTGTTTCTGACCACTATGTTTCTGACCACTGTGTTTTTGACCAGTGTGTTTTTGACCACCGTGTTTCTGACCACTGTGTTTCTAACCACTGTGTTTCTGACCAGTGTGTTTCTGACCAGTGTCTCTCTCACCACTGTGTTTCTGACCAGTGTGTTTCTGACCAGTGTGTTTCTGACCAATGTGTTTATGACCAGTGTCTCTCTCACCAATGTGTTTCTGACCAGTGTGTTTCTGACGAGTGTGTTTCTGCCCACTTTATTTCTGACCACTGCGTTTCTGACCACTGTGTTCTTGACCACTGTGTTTCTGACCACTGTGTTTCTGACCACTGTGTTTATGACCACTGTGTTTCTGACCAGTGTGTTTCTGACAACTGTGTTTCTTACCAGTGTGTTTCTGACCACTGTGTTTCTGACCAGTGGGTTTCTGACCAGTGTGTTTCTGACCAGTGTGTTTCTGACCACTCTGTTTCTCACCAGTGTGTTTCTGACCAGTGTGTTTCTGACCACTGTGTTTCGGACTACCGTGTTTCTGATCACTGTGTTTTTTACCACTGTGTTTCTGACTAGTGTGTTTCTGACCACTGTGTTTCTGACCACTGTGTTTCTGACCGCAGTTTCTGACCAGTATATTTCTGACCGCTGTGTTTCCGAGCACCGTGTTTCTGACCACTGTGTTTCTGACCACAGTGTTTCTGACCAGTGTGTTTGGGACCACTGCGTTTCTGACCACTGTGTTTCTGACCACTGTGTTTCTGACCACTGTGTTTCTGACCATTGTGTATCTGACCACTGTGTTTCTGACCACTGTGTTTCTGACCACTGTGTTTATGACCACTGTGTTACTGACCAGTGTGTTTTTGACCAGGGTGTTTCTGACCACTGTATTTCTGACACTGTGTTTCTGACCACTGTGTTTCAGACCACTGTGTTTCTGACCAGTGTGTTTGTGACTAGTGTGTTTCTGACCACTGTGTTTCTGACCACTGTGTTTCTGATCAGTGTGTTTCTGACCACTGTGTTCAGACCACTGTGTTTCTGAACACTGTGTTTCTGACCACTGTGTTACTGACCACTGTGTTTCTAACCACTGTGTTTCTGACCACTGTGTTTCTGACCAATGTGTTTCTGACCACCTTGTTTTTGACCAGAGTATTTCTGACCAGTGTGTTTCTGACCACTGTGTTTCCGACCAGTGTGTTTCTGACCAGTGTGTTTCTCACCACTTTGTTTCTGATCCCTGTGTTTCTGACCACAGTGTTTCTGTCCAGTGTCTTACTGACCACTGTGTTTCTGACCACTGTGTTTCTGATCACTGTGTTTCTGACCACTGTGTTTCTGACCA
>SZWC01002454.1:205861-221947 GCA_023375785.1 Penium margaritaceum | reverse complement strand
GGGGGGGGGGGGGGGGGGGGGATGGTGCAAGCGAGCTATTCGTAGTGCCAGCCGTTGGAGAACGCTCCGAGGGTGAAGGCTGCTGAGACAAGACAACAGCAGGGACGACAGGGATAGATGGGATTGCAGGGCCAACCTCCCCCCGCAACCGAGAGAGCGGGAGCAGGGAGGTAGCGGACGAGGAACGATCGAGGTCACGGAGAAACACGGACTCGAAGAACAAGGCATCCCAGGACTCAATGACGCGCTGGCGCTCTGAGTCCCAGAAGCGCCAGGCTTTCGACTGGGAGGAAACGCCCAAGAAGGGGCACAGACGTCCACACGGGGAGAGTTTCCCGTCGCGGAGGTCCTCCGGGAGCCAGAAAGACGCAATGCTACCCCAGACGCGAGCCAGACGGAGGTCAGCACGGGAGCCGTACTAGCGCTCAAAGGGCGTAACGGTGCGTGGAAGAGGACCGTGAGGGACGCGATTCCACACCCAGGTCATATAGCTCATGGCCTCAAAGGCAAAGAGAGGGGAGAACCCAGACTCAGACAGGAGGGTGTGGACGCCATCGGCAAGGGTCCGATTCCAACGCTCAGAAACACCATTTTCCTGGGGTGTGTTGGGAGCCGAGGTCTCCAAACACACCCCTTGGGACTCAAGAAACCGGGCGGTGGGTCCAAGGACCTCACCGCCACGATCACTACGAAAGACGCGTAAGGAATGCTGACACGCACGTTCAGCCTGAACGAGCCATGACGCGATGACAGAAGCAACATCACTCTTCTGACGAAGAGCGAAGATCCAGCAAAAACGGGAGAAATTGTCTGTAAGGCACAGAATGTAACGCCCGACCCCCCCAAGAAAGTCATGGGGAAGAGGCCCCATGACATCGGCATGAACAAGATTGAGAGGGTGAGCGGACTAGGAGTCCGAAGAGGCAAAGGGAGAACGATGCATCTTGCCTTGGGTACAGTCCAGGCAGTTAGAGGGGCATGGCGCAGGGAAGGTGGAGGGCGACAAGCCAACAGCGGGGTGAAGGCAAAGCATGCGAGTGATAGCATCAGTGTGTACATGGCCAAGACGGCGATGCAAGAGCTAGATATCAGCAGGAGAAAGGGAAGGGGCGACGTCAGCAAGAGACAAGCGAACAGCGGGTGCAGAGGGGGCATGAAGGGGGACATGATACAGCCTGTCACATTTAACTCCCCCCAAGACAATGCGACCAGAAGAGCAAAGACAGACAATGCCCACGCCCTAACTAGCTGAGAAATCTATGCCTTGATCGTTGAGGGACGTATCGACAGTAGACTGAGTTCCCAAGAAGGCACGGACAGAACGTCAGGCAGAAACAGCACGCCACTGGGACCGACAAAGCGAACAACACCAACGCCTTGAACGGGAAGGAGCTGGCCAGAACCAGTGCGCACAAAGCGAACAGAGCCGACAGGACCCAAAGAGGCAAAGGCGGACCGAACAGAGGTCATGTGATGGGTAGCTCCTGAGTCGAGGACCCAGAAGCCACCAGAGACACGGACACTGAGAAGGACTCCACAGGTGGCAACAGTGCCGACAGAGGGCGGGGACGAGGCACAGGTAGCAAGACAACGTGGGAGAACGACAGACTGCCAGTGCTTGACCCACAGAACAGACAAGGATGGCAACCCAAGGACGTGACGGGGGGGGTCCCCACGAAGAACGGTGTCAGTCTGACAGGCAGGAACCCTGGCCAACAAAGACACACTCTCACCTCCCTGATCACGAAGGTGAAGACGCTGGAGGAGAGACTGCTCGAGCTGGCGATCGCCATCGACGGAGGCAGCAGACGATGGAGAAGGCGCGCTCGAGGGAGGGGCGATCCACGGAGGAGGGATGTAGGCCGAGGAAGGTGGGCCCGCAACGGTGGGCGCACCAGAAGTCGGTGGCCAGCCCCAAGGGTAGAGGACAGGCAGATGGACACCGGCGGCGGAGTAGGCCTGAGCTGCGGAGGAGCTGGCAGACGAAGTAGAGCTGGAGCTGGAGCTGGAGGTGGAGCTGACAGTGGAAGAAGAAGAAGAAGACCCCCTAGTACGCGCCCAATGAGCATGCATGGCACGTGCAAGGCGGACGTCGTCAGGGGGTGCAGGGCACTTGTGAGCGGAATGCTCAGAGGAGCCACATTTACAACACACCACCTCACCAGGAGCACGCGAGGGCACATCAGATTTGCGCTTCCCCTTGCCTTGCCCACGACCGCGTCCACGACCACGGCCCTGGGAGGCAAGGGCCGTGGCTGTAGATGTAGAAGAGGAAGGAGAAGAGGATGGAGACAAGGCCGATGTAGCAGTGGAGGGAGAAGTGTAGGTGGCAACGGAGACGGCGGCCACCCCTGCGACTGCAGTGCGATGAAGGCGCTTGTTTTGGAGACTTGTCCACCAGGCTACAAACCTTTCAGCGACAAAGTCCCAGAGGGCACCAACGCCTGGAGGGGACTTGGGAGGAATAGGCTGGGAGGCAAGCCGTTGCAGCTCGTCTGCTTTGACATCACGGAGAAGGTCGGACAGCTCAGGGATCAACCCGTTGACCATGGTGTGCACAGCGGATAGATGACATGGTGCGGCCTCACCAAGCTCGTGAAGCAGCTTGAGCCCGCGTGCCCAGTAGGCATCGGCCGACTCGTCCGCATGTATTGAGAGCGTGTTGAACTGAACGATGAGTGCACTTTGCACCACCTGAACTGTGACTGTCGTGCACCGACGAAGCATGGTGTATGCACCGATTGGGTCAGCATTATAAGTGCCAACGTTGTCGACACGTGTCTCAGGGGCAGCAGCAATGAGGGCGCAGACAACGCGAGCAGACTCATCAGCGACTGGGGTAAAGGGAGGTGTGGCAGGGAAGTAGTATTCCCACAGACGTTCTCCCTGAGCCCATGCGCTAGACCGGGTCTCCCAGGAAGTGAAGGCAAGTCCAGTAGAAAGGACAGGAGGCTGGGAGAAGAAGTCATGCTGGCGGGAGACTACGGCAGGAGGGACAGCAGATGGGGTGACAGTAGGGTTTGAGGCAGCGGAGTTAGCAACAGGTGGGGTGGAAGAGACACCGGCACCAGTGCCAGCAAAGGAGCCAGCTGGCAGGACAGAGGCAGCAGGCAGCCGCTTGAGCACAAGCGCAGCCACCTCATCTGCGAAGGAGGTGCGATTGTCATTGGTGACTTTGAGACGCGCTTCAGCATCACGAGCAAGGGCCAGCTGGCACTGATGGTCTGCTATGACCGACTCGTCGTCACCAGGCATGGTGACGACTAATGGGTCCTGCCAAAAAAATTTCGGCAGAGTTTCCCCCGCCCCAGTGGGCGTGGGAAAACTGGCAATGCCTTAGGCACGGTAGATAGGTGCTGCAAGACAGCCCGACCCGAGTCACACAGACAAGCCACCTCAGAGAAAGGAGACAGAGAGCAGGAGAAGGGAGATGCAGACCAGGAGACCTCACGAGGTGTGTGAGGGGCTGCACAAAAGAGCAAGAATAGGTGGGACAATGGAGGCAGCTGCAACGGAGAGCACAGAGATGCAAGATGCAACTGGCACAATCAGTGCCAGGCAGCCTGTGGCGAAGGCGGCGCCAACGGTCGGAAGGACCGCCGCCGCAATGACGGACGTTGTAACGAGTGTGGTGATGTCGGAGGGTGCAGATGCGGATGCTACAACAGCGACGGCTGAGGAAGTGCAAATGGCCGTAACTGCAATGGATACGGTAGAAGCTGCAGAAGTTGTTGCAGAAGCCACAGCCGATGCGGCTGCCGCAAGCTGTGTCCCAATGTCACTAGCTGCCGTAGCCAATGGTCTAGCTACAACAAGCGCCTCAGTGTAGGACTCAGCAGCGCGGCCAGCTGACATTGATGCAGGGGCGCGTGCTGCTGTGGCTGCGGCGGCAAAGGTGGCAGCAGCTGCAGCTGCCGCGTCTATCACAGCGGATGCGGTACGTGTGAAGGTGCCAGCAAGCTCTACCGCCTCCTGATGCCAAGTTGTGTGGCTGCTCAATCCCCCCAGAGGTACTAAGGGAGGGAGGGCTTACCGAGCTTTGTTGCGTAGCCGATAGCGAAGGCGGGGGCTGACGCACTAGTTGTTCCTCGTGGTGCTCGCCACGCGATGCCGTACCCGACACGTCTGAGGAAGCCAGTTTGGCGTGCACCACCGCGGTGGTGCGCGCGCGGCAACTTCCAACACTGATGCAGAGAGAGTGCTGCTAGGCAGCTGTCACCACCGTTGCAGCGTGCGTGGTGGTGCAGTTGCGGGGATGATCGTGGCAGTCGTTGGCAACTGATGAGGTTGACAACGTCGCTGCTGCTGCTGCTGCTGCAAGGCTCTCTTGCTGCTGCTGTTGCACAAAGGAATGTGGCACGACCGTGTGCGTACTGCTGCTATAATGCTGCCTGCTGCTGCTGTCGCTAGGCTCCGATGCTGCTGCTGCTACAAGGTGCTGATGCTGCTACTACTGTGCAAAAGCCTGTGGCACACCAGAGTGCTGAGATTGACTACGTCGCTGTTACTGCTCATGCTGCAAGGCGCTCCTGCTGCTGTTGTTTCAAGGCTCCAATGTTGCTACTACTGCAAGGTGCCGATGCTACTGCTATTGTGCAATAGCTTGTGGCACGGCAGTGTGCGTGCTACTGCTGCAATGCTGCCTGTTGCAGCTGCTGCTGCTGCAAGGGGCAGATGCTGCTGCTACTAGAAGGCACCAACGTTGCTGCTGCTGCCGCTAGGCCCCGACGCTGCTACTATTGCAAGGTGGCGATGCTGCTGCTGCTGTGCCAAAGCCTTTGGCACAGGAGCGTGTTGAGGTTGACAACATTACTGTTGCAGCTGCTGCTGCAAGGCGCCAACGGTGCTGCTGCTACGTAAAGGCCTGTGGCACGACAACGTTCGTGCTGCTGCTGCAATGCTGCTTGCTGCTGCTGCTGCTGCTGCTGTTGGGTGCCGAAGTTGTTGCTGCTGTGCGGAGGACTGTTGCAAGGCAGAGTTCCTTGCTGCTCAGGTTGTGAGTTGGGGCGGATCTGGAGTACGGTAGAGGTGCAGGGGTGTAGAGGACCCGGGCTGCAGAGGTGCAGCCCGTGGGCGACACTCCGCCACGTGAGTTGGTGGCGATCCTTCGAGCATGATAGGCCCCCCCCCACCCTTCTTTCTCTTACATGGGCAGCAACCCGCCAAGTACGGCGGTCCACCTAGGGCTTCATGGTGCTGCCTAGAGTAAGACTTGGGCAGCGTGCGAGAGGGGAGCGAGGGTGTAGCGGCGAAGTGGTTGGGGTGCGGCGGCGAGAGGGCATGCCGCGAAGTTGTCCCAAAATCAAGGACGGCGCTTCAATGCGTCGTCCTACTTCCACGCTGCTCTGATACCAGTAGGCTGCTGTGCTGGACAAGCAAGCAAGCAGCAGCTGGACGGGTGCAAGAGAGACACCAAGCAAGGCAGTTTCCGTGGAAGTTGAGATGACGAGAAACGACTAGTAACCAGTGACGAGGTGCTAGACGTCAGGTGTAGGGGAGGCGAGCGAGCGAGCAGTGAGCTCGATCTCGCTTGCCATGTTCCAAACTAAGAGATCCGAACTAAACTACCCACTGTCAAATTGCACCCTGTAAAACTAGGCCACTGAAGAGAACAACCTGTAGAAGAACAAGGCTAGAGTGTGAAGCCAAAGTAGCTTTGCGTGCACGCATACACGCTAGCCAGAGGCATGTGAGACTTGTGCAGAGGGTCGGCTATGAGTCTCGCCGTGTAGCCATGCCAGTAGGGGTTGCCTCTCTCCAATTAGTCACCTGCAACCATGAGGTGAGTGTGCAACGAGGCCAGAGGACACCGTGTAGTACTGACAGAAAACCAACAAGGAGGTTTCGGGTAGCGTCCGGAGCTCTAGAACGGTCGTCGGTAACTTCCAGGCTGGTAGTCCGCCACCACATGATGCACCGGTGCCACCACGGTCCGCATCAAGGATCTGCACGAGTATGGAGATGGCCGAGTAGTTACAGTAAACTGTACTGGTCGACCAGAGCGTCACAAGTCATACCACTCCCCCATGACCTGATGGTACGTATGTCCATACGGGTGCAGTACTGAGACGAGTACGACAACTGCTACAACAACAAATGTGACATGGACACAGTCACACCCCACACTTAACCACTCTCACGCAAGGGGCGAAGTCCAACAGAACAAATGGCCACAGGGAACTTTCCGTGTGCAAGTGCCTTTGTCAAGAAGTCAGCACGCTGCATGTCAGTGCCAACCCCAATGACGGAGATCACGTGTCGCTCCACTAGATCACGCACAAAGTGATGCTCAACAGCAATGTGCTTTGTGTGAGCATGGAAGACACCAGATTTCTCCACAATGGTAAGAGCACTTTGGTTGTTGCAACGAAGCACAATGGCGGGTACTGACTGGCCAAGCACAAGAAACAGGCGCTGCAGCCATACCGCCTCAGCAGTCCTTGCACCCAGAGCAACGTACTCTGCCTCTAATGAGCTACGTGTAATGCATCCCTGCTTCCCGCTACGCTAGGACACAACGGTCTGATCGAGCATGAAGACGACACCTGTGCGACTGCGTCCATCTGGGCTCCAGGCCCAGTCGCTGTTATTGTAGCCGTCAAGGACCACCGAACACTGCCGGCAAAAGCAATGTCTGAGGTACGGTGTGGAGACCATGTACCGCACCACTCGCACAGCCGGGTGAAGAGCCCTAGTGCGTGGAGTTCGCGAAAACTGGGCAAGGAGGTTGACGGCAAATGCGATGTCAGGACGTGTGGTAGTGGCCAGGTACATCAGAGATCCGATGAGACGGAGGTACAGGGTCACATCCATTGTCTCCCCTAGATGTGTGGGATCGTCCACATTTAGGGCATCCTGCCGTCAGGCGTGAGAGGTGTGGAAGCCGTGGGCACGCTGCCAAGAAAGTCGCTGAAGCGCTCTCCCACAACACATGCATACCGAGCCTGATGCAGCAGTAGAGTATGATGTCTACGGTCTCACACGATCTCCATGCCAAGAAACACCGCTGTAGGACCAAGGTCTTTCATCCTGTAGGCAGTTTGGAGGACAGCCTTAGCCTCCTTCACGGCATCCATTGAAGGAGACGCGATCAGAAGGTCGTCGACATAGTCGAGGATGGCGGTGAATCGCTCAGGCGTCTGTCAGATAAAGAGAGAGGGGTCTGCCTTGCTCTGTACATATCCCACATGAGTGAGGGTGCCAATGATCTCCTGGTTCTAACACCGAGGACACTGCTTGAGGCCGTACAAGGACTTGCGCAAGTGCCAGACCTTGTCACCATCCTCAAAGTCGGGTGGTTGAGCCACGTAAACTTCCTCATCGAGAGAGCCATGGAGGGACGCATTGTTCACATCCATCTGGTGCAGTTCCCAGTCATGCTGAGCCACTACACCGAACAGAGCTCGAGCTGAGGTCATGCAGCCAAGAGGGGCAAAGCTGTCACTCTAATTAATGCCCTCAATCTGAGAGCACCCCTTGATGACTAAGCAAGCCTTGTGGCGTTCCAGTGAGCCATCCAGCTTCACATTCTTGTAGAACACCCACTTGGTCTGAATGACCTTCCTGCAAGGTGGAAGGACGACTAGCTCGTAAACTCCGTGCTCTTGGATGGCGCGAAGCTCATCCTCGCAGGCAGCATGCCAAGCGTCAGCGTCCTGTGACGAGAGAGCTTCCCTTAGTGTGCCCGGATCAGGCGCCATAGAGGGAGAGCTCTACGTGGCAAGAGCGCATGCCTCAGTGCTAGGTTTGACGGCCAGAAGATTGGCTGTTGTATCACAAGCGACGTGAAACTCACAAGTGACGAGGTTGTGCCCTATGGGGCATGCTGGATGTACCTCTGTATGCTTAGTGGGGACATGTAGGCCTAGGGCCTTTGTGCCAGGATCACCACTCGTGATGCTGCGAGCGGAGCACCTGGGTGCGGGAAAACACACTCGCTAAGCTTTGGAGTCCAATGGTCGAAGACGAGTGCCAGGCTCACGGGAGTAACCCGGGCTCAAGGGGCGCACCTTAGGCTCAGGAACGGGCACAATCGCAGCTAGGGAGGGCTGAGGCAAGGGAGCTGGTGATGCTGTGCCAGGAGATGCGGGTGTGGGCGGCACGTGACTTGGTGTGACAAGTGAGGCAGGTCCACGCAGTGGCAGGACTGCCAGCGTACACAAGTACGGTAACAGGAGTACGCACAGGTACAGAATCATGGGTACCTGTGGGGTATGAGGGGACAAGGGTAGAAGCCAGCGGTGCTGGAGAGATCTCTGGATCCACAGCGATGATCGCCAGGTCATCAAGAGCCGGAGAAGTGGAGGGAGCTCGAACGGACATATTAGCCTGGCGAGCGGTACTTGCAGGCATAGACTCCCCCATCCATCGAGAAACCTCAGACATGGGAATGTGTGTGACGGACAGCGACGTGATCGAAATCAGATCACAGTACGTGAGGGACTCAAAGAAGAGCGCGTCACGGGACTCAATAATGCGACGACAAGCAGGATCCCAAAAACGCAATGCATTTGACCGCGAGACGATGCCAACGAAGGCACACAAGTGACCTCGCAGTAATATCGTGGACCCCTGTTGGTCCTCGGTGTACCACACAGAAGCCAAGGATCCCCATACGCGAGCGAGGTGCAAGTGAGCACGGTGGCCAAACCAGATCTTACGGTGTGACGTGGTCTGGAAGAGGACCGTGCGGGAGGCGGTTCAGACCCAAGTCATGTAGGCGAAGCCTTCAAAAGTGAAGGACTCCCGAAGACTGCACTCAAACCGCGTAGCGCAAACCGCATCCTCCATGGTGCGGATCTAGCACTCAGAAACACCGTTCTGCTGAGGAGTAGCAAGAGCGGAGACCTGGTGAAAAATCCCATGCTCGGCGAAGAAGCTGTCCATCTCGCCAAGAAACTTGCCACCGCGATCCAAGCAGAAGGTGTGCAGCGTGTGGCGGGACTGACGCTCAGCCATCACTAGCCAGAGGCAAATCGCGAGAGCGGCGCCACTCTTCTGGCACGGGGTGTAGAGCCACCGCATCCGGGTGAAGTCATCAGTCAGGGTCGGGATGTATCGACCCCGCTCGGACAGAGACTCGAAAGGTAGGGGACCAAGAAGGTCAGAATGGACTAACTCAAGAGGGCAAAGTGCGTGTGAATGGGAGTCAGTGTAGGTGCAATGATGCATCTTACCCTGAGCACAAAAGAGACAGTCGGTCTTGGGCGGCTTCTCGAAAGGAGCCGCGTCAAGACCGAGAGCAGGCTGTTTCCGAATGAGCTTCGACACAGTATCGGAGCCTACATGACACAGGCGGCGATGAAGCAATCACTGGTGCTCAGGAGACAGAACACTAGTGACAAAAACACAAGCAGAAGAGGAGGGGGAGCAAGGAGTAGAAGTCCGAGAGACACGATACAGGTCATCCACAACAGAGGCACGCAGAACAACGCTACGAGTGTCAATGGCAGTCACAGTCACGGACTCTGTAGTGTGCTCTAAAGAGAGTCCCATCAGTGTGCAAGCACGCACAAAAAGCAAACTGAGCTCAAAGTCAGGCACAAAGAGCACTTCAAAAAGATACAAGGGGCCAGATGGACCATCGAAACATACGACCCCAACACCATGGACTGGCAAGGACTGACCAAAGCCTGTGCGGACGGAAGAACATACGCAACAAGGCCAAGAACAACGAAATCACTACGACGACAGGTCAGGTGATGAGTGGCACCAAAGTCGATGATCCAAGTGCAACTGGAATCACGACTAGAGGACGTCATTGTACAACGGGCAATGGAATACTCGGCCTCAGATGGACACTGGGCCGCAGGTGGGGAGGAACGACGAAGGGTACATAGGTGAGACTCATGAATCCAATCCGTACAGTCAGGTCCATCATCATCACATGCTGAATGTGCCCCTCCACACAAGTCATCCCGAGCCACAAGAACAGATGAACAGATAGTCTATGAACCACCCGGGTATGACAACACACTCACACCTCCCTAAAAGCGAAGCGCGAGAAGGTGCTGGAGCTCAACGATGGTGCGGTCACGTGGGTCTGGGTCGCCGCCGACCGCCGGTGGTGAGGCGGGAACTGCTGCTGTTGTGGTCGGCGCGCGCCCGGAGGATGTGCTGCTCAATGTAGACCGTAGTGCGTGCGCAACCTTGAGCTCATGAGTAATCCGCGCCCAATCGAGCGGCTGGTAGCACTTGGTGTAGCAATGGGCGCCTCCACAGTTATAGCAGTGAACGGAGCGTCCACTACTACTGCCCGATGACGGCTGCTGCTGCGACTGCTGCTGGCTCAAGCTGCACTTCCGTTGCCCCTTTTTCCCCTGTGCTACTACCGCGACACCCTGTGTCTGAGTCAGTGTAATCGAGGTGGAAGGGGAGGAGGAGGACGTGACAGAGGATGGAGGAGTGTATAGGAGGGGCATCGGTGGTGATGCAATTTCTGTGACACGAATGGAGGTTTCCTGATGAGCCACAGCAACCTTATGGGCGGAAGTCACCTGGAGGAAAAGCCGTTGCGCCCAAGGAAAAAGCTGCACTGAAGTCGAGAAAGGCTCAAGCACGATGTTGCCGTACCTCGTGAAGATGTTTGTGTGCTCAAGGTGAACCCCGAGCATGATCGTGCAGAACGCCCACAGTTGTGTACCTCCTGAGGTCCCAAGGCGCGTGTAAATGCGCATGGCGCGTCGCTAGTAGCCGGCTGCAGGCTCGGTAGGCCCCTAACAAAGGGATTGAAATGCACGGATGTGCACGGCGCGGGTGGCACGCGTCTCTGCAGCAAGCAGGGACAATGCTAGGTCCCAGCCACCGCGTGGATATGCGCCGGTGCCTGTGCCTGCCTCGCCAAGAAATGAGCAGAAGTCAATGACGTTCTCGCACGGCATGGCGTAGAGAAGTCCGCGCATCGCCATAGCCGCAGTCAGCACCTGAGCTCGTTCTGTAGTCTGATACGGACTGTGGTAGT
This sequence comes from Penium margaritaceum, assembly GCA_023375785.1. NCBI lineage: Eukaryota > Viridiplantae > Streptophyta > Zygnematophyceae > Desmidiales > Peniaceae > Penium > Penium margaritaceum. Next base: position 210,987 of record SZWC01002454.1, on the reverse strand, counting down.
AGGGCCACATGCCCTCTTAAGTGGCCGAGACCTGAAAGAGGATTTCCCAGTAGTCAAAGCCGTCCTCGCTGACATACCGTGGGGACGGCGTCTCGAAGTCCTTGGGTTGCCGCTCCCTAGGGAGAGAAACCATAGGTTGAGAAGGACGGGAGATTGGAAAGACGTGGGGAAGAGGGAAGTCGCTGGGGTGGAGGTTAGGCGATGATCGAGACTCCGACAAGCGGGATGTGTGTGGGGGCCGAGAGCTCGTCTGAAGCTGGCGGAGACGCTCCTAAAGCACACGAATCTCGCGATTGGGGGAGTCGTCCTCCATGCCTGGCATGTCTGGATCCTCGTCCCAAGGAACAAGAGGTGGCGGGTCGGCTCCAGCTGTTGCTTCCGGTGCTGGAGCTCACTACTGTGTAGAGGGTGCGACCCCGGCCGCTCCCTCAGAAGTCTGTCATGGAGTCATGGAATGTCCTCAAAGATGCTCGGTGAGTGTACGGATGGCGTCAGTCTGCTCTTGCTGTAGGCGACACATCTCATCCTGCTGGCTCCGCAGGTCCTCAATAGCCTGCAAACGTGGGCTCATGACCCCTGAGGAGGAAGAAGAGGGATCTAGTACCTTTTTTCGCTTCTTGCTTGACGGAGCCATGGCGCCGCTCATTATGGGCCGAGACGTCAACGTGGTCAAATTGTAGAAATGTGAGGGTTTCTCGAGGAGTTAAAACGTTGGAAACTTTTGACTCTCCAACCAAAAATTTCACTAAGGCAAGTGCTAACGTCAGCAGGAAGTTACTGATGTCAGCAAGACCTGATGATATCAGCAAGGAAAAATGCTGATGCCAGCATGCCTTCCTTTTTTTTTGGTCAACCGTCGTAGTTTCTACGTGAGCAGGCGACCGCTCCGTAGCAGCTTGCGGAAGCTGAGCGGAAGCCGCTGCGCAGCTTCCGCTCATCTGCTGCTCCTGGTGCGACATCAGTTGGAGCAACAGCCGTGCTACTGCATGCGAGACAGCCACCTGGCGGCTGTGTGTGCGGTCGTGGTAGCAGCTACGCGCTGCTGTTAAGCGCTGCGGCTGCTGCACATTGCTGCCGCCGCCGCGCGCTGCTGCCGCTACTGTTGCTGCGATACTGCTGCCGCCACTGTTGCTGCCACTACTGCTGCGCTGCCACTGTGCTGCTGCTGCCGCCGCTGCCGCCACTGCCACCGCTGCTGCTGCCACTGTTGCTTCACTGCTGCTGTGCTACTGGCACTACGTGCTACTGCTGTGCTGTTGCCGTCGTGTGCTGCTATTGCCGCCGCGCGCTACTGCTGCCGCTTTTGCCGCCGTGCGCTGCTTCTGCCGTTGTTGCCGCCCTACTACTGCTACTCAGTGCTGCTGCTGCATGTGCCAAAGTCTGCAGCTGCTGGCCACTGCAGTCTACTGCAGCTGTCTCCTGTTGCCACTAGCAGCTGCTGCTGATGCAATCTCACGTAGTGATGGTGAATGACGTCCACGGCAATCTGCTGTCATCGTCGATAGGTCACAATGGATCTGTTGCAACAGTGACTCTCATTGCTGCTGCTTTGTTTTGTCTCTACTGCACAGCTCGGTGAGAACTGTCTCACCGTTCTGATACCATGAGAAGATGCGTGGAAGCTTCCTAGCGACACAGTCGCCGACTAGGCGTAAGTGCCTTGTCAGACGGTGACGACAGTCACAGGTCGTGCAAACAACGGCAAGGGTCTGGCTAGGAGACACAAGGCAAAGTGTCATAATGCTTCAATAGCATTTGCAAAGAGAAATGACAAATAACAGGTCCATGGCATAAGTACTTGCCGCGGCGCACGGCGGGTGTCGCACACGACAGTGCAAGATCTGTCCTGAAACCGGCCCAAAACCACTGTTTTGGCCGTAACTCTGCGCAGACATATAAGAACGCTACGCCGTCTGAACGTAGACGTGGAGAATCAAAAGCCAAACACTACGACTGGTCACATGCATGCATCCGGCATCAAATGGTGGACACACAATACAAAAACATTCAAATCTGGCCCACGGCCAGTCCACCGATTAACTCCTGTGTGCTGCAAAAAACTAGAGGAGGTTCCGGGTAGCGTCCAGAGCTCTGGAACGGTTGTCGGTCAGCTCCAGGCTGGTAGCCCGTAACCACATGACGCACCGGTGCCACTAGGGTCCGCATCAGGGATCTGCACGAGTATGGACTGTTGGCCTGAGGGTGAGTGTGCACCCTGGAGGGTCCCTAGCAGTGGCTGGTTCACACCACCAACTGTTTTTGGAGAGACTGAAACTATGGAGGCAACTGGTTCCAAGGATGGCAAAATCTGGTCAGAGAGTGAGGCAATAGTTTTGGCCTCAATTGGATGGGAATTAACACTTGATCAAGGCTCACAAGCAGTGGCATTTTATAGCCACTGATCTAAGCTTTCCAGAACACCAAAGCATGCCAGATTTGGAGCTTCCTAGCAGATTCTATGGCTTCTAGAGTGCTCCTTGGTAGGCTGTCCTTTTCCCACCTAGGAAGGCATCCCTTTCCTCCTCTAGAAGCTTCTGCCCCTTCCTAGATTCCTCAACTTGCTTCTAGTAGGAGGGAAGGTGTCCAGAAGACCAAGACACCTCTAGATGCCTTGTAGGGCAAGTCACCCCTTCTAGAAGGTGTGCCACCTTCCTGGACCCTCACCTGGCCTTCTAGAAACTTAAAGAGGAACTCTAGAGGTTGAGCTAGCTTCCTGGCATCTATTTTCCACCTCCCTTGAGGCAGGGAAGAATTTCATCTTGTGGGACTTGAACCCGGGCCCCTGCCTCTAGAGGTGGACACCATTAACCACTAAGCCACTAAGGCTTGTCTTTTTGGTGTTCCTTTTTGGAGTCACTCTTGCCATGGTGAGGAGCATCATTCCAACAATGGCCCACGGCCAGTCCACCGATTACTGGCCCACGGCCAGTCCACCGATTAACTCCTGTGTGCTGCAAAAAACTAGAGGAGGTCCCGGATAGCGTCCATAGCTCTGGAACGGTTGTCGGTCAGCTCCAAGCTGGTAGCCCGTAACCACATGACGCACCGATGCCACTAGGGTCCGCATCAGGGATCTGCACGAGTATGGACACGGCCGAGTGGTCACAGTAAACTGTACAGGTCGATCGGAACGTCACAAATCACAACAGTACCATATAGATCTCCTCGTTCAGTTGTTTGTGCAGGAACGCATTGTTGACATCGAAGTGCTCCGGTTCCCAATCGTGCTGAGCGACCAGACTCAGGAGAGCTCTGGCCATGGTGTATCACCCGACTGGGAAAAACGTCTCATGAAAGTGGATGCCCAGGACTTGTGAGAATCCCTTGGCGGTGAGACGGGCCTTATGCTAGTCGATCATGCTGCCAGGGTTCAGCTTGCGCCGAAGCACCTAGCGAGCCGAAACGTCATTGCGGCCTGGTGGGAGATCAACAAGCTCAAAGACCTCATGTTCCTTGAGGGTGGTGAGTTCCTCATGCATGGCCTTATCCCGAAGGCTATCGTCAGCTGCCTGACGTACAGTGGTAGGCTTAGGTTGGAGTGGGGAGAGGCCACTCGCTGTAAATCAGACAGCAATATAGAAGGCAACAAGTGCCTCAAGGGCACTATAAAACTCATGAGCTACAATTTCATGGCCCACAGCTGAGTTGGGGTGGACCATACTGGCAGCAAGACCAAGTGCATTCAATGAAGCAGGTCTGGCGGCGGGGTCATCGTCACTGGAGGATGCACTGGAGCGAGTGCGACACTGAGGAGGATGTGTGGACTATGAGACAGAATGTGACGGGAGGGAGTGAGGCCTCCCTCCGTGAGTTTACGGCTTTGGCCAGACTTGGGGAACAACAGCGACAGAAGGGGGTTCTTCCTCACCAACAAAGTTACAGACTGCATGGTAGGCGTCAGAGGGGAGTCAAAAACGACACATGGGGAGGACTATGCCTGTGTGTCAGCAAACAGTGGCATAGCGCCAAGAGGCGCCAACGAGGACTCAGATGAGACAGAGGGAGAAGGTGAGGCACCGGGAGGCGTGTCAGACAAAGAGGGCCCAGAGGGAGGAAAGACCTCAGAGGAGGAAGGGACCGTGGAGGAGGATGGGACCAAACCAGATAGAGCTGGTGAAGCCCCTACGAGATTGGAGGCTGAGACAGACCCACACCCCCAAGCCAACGGAGCGAGGAAAGAGAAGAGGGAGGAAGGACATGGGACAGGTCGCGAGGAAAGACATCCTCAAAGAAGAGGGCGCAACAGGACTCGACAACACAGGCCCGGTCACGGTCCCAGAAGCGCCAAGCTTGGACAAGGCAGAGACACTAATTAAGGTGCACAAACGTACATGAGGACTGAGTTTGCCGTCGCGAAGGTCCTCGAGGAGCCAGACAGCTACGACACGATCCCAGAAACGAGCAAGGCGGAGGTCAGCACGACGACCAAACCACCTTTCAAATGGTGTGACATAGGAAGGGAGGGGACCATGAGGAAGATGATTACAAACCCATGTCATGCAGGACATGTCCTCGAACGAGAAGAGAGGAGGGAGATCAGAGGCACTGAGGAGAGTGCGGACACCGTCAGCAAGAATTCTGTTCCAGCATTCAGAGGCACTGTGTTTTTGGGGTGTGTGTGGGGCCGTAGCCTCAATGCACACCCCGTGATACATGAGAAAGTGAGCAGAAGGTCCCATGAACTCGCAACCATGGTCCACAAGTGAGTTCAACCTATATTAGGAAGTACTCAAGAGTGGAACAGACATCACTCTTTTGTTCAAGAGCAAAGACGCGGCACATGTGAGGGAATTCATCAGTGAGGTAGAGAAGGTAACGACCAACTCCCCCAAGAACATCATGAGACAGAGGTCTCATGACAACAACATGCAAGAGATGGAGGGGGTGGGACGTGAAAGTTTGAGAGGTGGAAAAACGAGACTGATGCATTTTTCACTGAGCACTGTCAAGGCAATCAGGGGGGCAAAAGGCAAGGAATTTAGTGGCATCAAGACCATCCATGGGAAGCATACAAAGCAAGCTATCAATGGAAAGCAGTGTGGATGTGGCACAAACGGTGGTGCAACAGCTGTGTGTATGCAGGAGAGAGAAAAGAGAGAGAGAGAGAGAGAGAGAGAGAGAGAGAG
>SZWC01002454.1:180236-205685 GCA_023375785.1 Penium margaritaceum | reverse complement strand
AGGGAGGGAGGGAGGGAGGGAGGGAGGGAGGGAGGGAGGGAGAGGGAGAGGGAGAGAGAGAGAGAGAGAGAGAGAGAGAGAGAGAGCAACATACACGTGGGCGACAGTAGTAGGAAGGGGAGCAAAAATCAAAACACAAAGCAAGAGATCACTGCGTGTGCCCTATAGCAAGATGCAACTAGAGGTGCGATGCGAGACGGATGCAACGCCGTGAGTAGAGGAGACGCCCATGCCCTGGTCGTCAAGCGTCGCGACAGAGAGAAGACTCAACTCAAGCGATGGAACACAAAGGACATTGGGAAAGAACAGTTCCCCCCCGGAGGCCCACAAAGCGGACGACACCAACCCCATTAAATAGGAAGCAGATGTCTGGAGCTGGTGCGAACAAAGCGAACACAACCAACAGGACCGAGAGAGACGAAGTGTGAACGAGACAAGGCCATGTGATGGGTGGTTCCGGAGTCAAGGATTTAAAAGCTAGCCGGCGCATGAACGGTGGAGGGGTCACGATTCACATCAGCAACGACAGTGTGGGGGGGAGGACGCTGACGACAGGAAGCAAGATAGCGGGATAAGCGAACAGACTGCCAATGCTCAATCAATGAGAGGGTCTTGCTGCTAAGAGAGGGTCGTGCGACATCTCAAGGGTTGGCCCATACACCAAGGGGTCGAGAGTTGGGAGGTTTATCCCAAGGGCCCGGCGTGTGACAGTCACGCTGGTCGTCCCTCAGTTCACATTTTGTATTTAGAACTCGTGGACGTTCACTTGGCTTTGAGCGGACCCCAAAGACGCAGAAAATCTTCCACAACTGCGTTTGGCCTGAATTTTTCGTCACAACCAGAAGCATGGCAGCCGCGGCATGCGACCAGGCTTATCTCATGGAGGAGATCCGGCATGCTCTTGATGAGTTGCGCCAAGATAACCAACAGCTGGGTACGGAGGTTGAGGCGAGGTACGTCGGCCAAGGGAGCAATGCGTGGGGGGGTGTCGCATTGGCGTCCGCACCTACCTTTCGGCGGCCCAAGCCTGAGTTTTATACCGGCAAGAGTAGTACGCGGAAGTCGCTTTTCACGGTAAACTCATACTTCACGGCATTAGGCGTTCGTATGGGAGAAGATGCCACAAGGATGGAGTATGCACCTACGCTGCTCCGCGGAATGGCACTATAGTGGAGGTCGGCATTGTGCCGGCGGAAAGACGCTGGGTTGCCGGACGGGCAAGGGGCCGGGCAATGGCTTCAGCCATTGCTGAGTCTATTGCTGGGGTAGGAAGTGCAGCTCGGTGTGTGAGCGTTGACGGAGAAACCAGAGACATGGGAGCAGTTTGAGACAATGCTCCAAGCGCGTTTGGACCTCCTCAATGGCAGCCGAGTCGCACGTGACGAGAACAAGCACGTCAAGCAAGGCGGATCAGTCCAGGACTACACTACATGCTTCATGGCTTTAGCAGTGCAGATCAACGACCTCTCGGACGTGGTGACGTACGACTGCTACCATGACGGCCTGAAGTCGCACACCCCTTTTGCAGAGTTGGTCTGGGCGGCGGAGCGCATCAACATGGTAAGCTACAATGCGTGTCGGACCAGTTATGCAACAGAATCACGAATGGACCAGCCGGGTCAGGCTGTGCCCATGAAGGTGGATGCAATCCAATCCGGGCAGTGGGGTGCGGGCATACAGCAAGGACTGAGAGGCAAGTGCTGGGCTTGTGGCGAGGAGGGACATCGCAAGCGGGGCTGCCCCAAGTGCAAGGCACATCAGGGAAACGGGCAGCAACAGTGAGGAGTGGATGACCTACTAATGCATGTCTTTTTTTCGCACAGGACAGCACCAGCCCTGAAAGAATTTTGCCGATTAAGGAGCTGCCTCAAGTGCTATTGCGGAATAAAGGTGAGGCCCGACAGTTTCTAAGGATCATCCTGGAGCTGGTTCTTATGATTCCGGAGGGAATTTTCAAGGGTCAGAGGAAACTATACGGTCTGGTAGACGGCGGTGCGAGCCATAGCTTCTTCAACGACAAATTGGCGACAAGGTTGGAGCTCGCACGTAAGCTGGGGACGTCAGCCAAGGTGTTGTAGGTGTCCGGAGTGGTGGAGTGTGGCAGGCCTCTCATCAAGCACAAGGCCCATATGGGTGAGTTGGTGTGCGACATGGACTTCCACACTTGTCTTATGGATGATTACAATTGCTTGATTGGCCTGGACTGGTTGCACGCCTCGAATTCGGAGGTGGATTGGAGGTGCAACTGGGTGGTCATTAAGGTGGACAGGAAAAATCTCACTTCTCTGTTGTGGCAGGGTGAGGGTAAGGGCTCCGATGTGGCGAAAGCGGGGAAGCAGCTGTGTGTCATCAACTTGCAGCGGTTGAAGCGGTGCGAGCGCATGGGTGGCCAGGTTTACTTGGCATGGGTGCGTCCACAACAAGCAGTGGAGCAGCAGATTACAACGGTTGAAGCAGTAGAGGTGCAGCCAATAGAAGGCGCGGGAACTCCAGAGTTGCCTCTCGGTGTTGGGGAGGTGCTCAAGGAGTTCGGGGACGTTCTTCTATAGGAGTTGCCAAAGGGGCTGCCACCGCAGCGCGACATCAACCACAAGATCGAGGTGGTGCCAGGGTCGTCACCAACGGTGCGGTCGTACAACCGCATGAGCGACGCAGAGCTTGCGGAGCTCACGAAGCAGTTGGGAGAGTTGGTGGACCAGGGCTTCATTTGGCTGGCGGTGTCTCCATACGCGGCGCCAGTGTTGTTCGTCAAGAAGAAGTCAGAAGAGCTACGGATATGCGTGGACTACCGGGCACTCACAACATCACAATGAAGAACCGCTACCTGTTGCCACAGGCCAAGGAGTTGTTCAACCAGCTACGAGGCGCACGTGTCTTCAGCAAACTGGACCTCAGATTGGGGTATCACAAAATTCGCATTTTGGAGGAGGATGTGGAAAAGACCGCATTTCAGATGCGCTATGAATAGATTGAGTATCCTGTGATGCCTTTTGGGCTAACGAATGCTCCTGCTACGTTCATGACGATGATGAACCGGGTGTTCCACTCCTATTTGGACCAATTTGTGGCCGTGTTCCTAAACGACATCCTTGTCTACTCGCGGACGATGGAGGAGCACCTGCGGACGTTGATGGAAGTGCTAAGAAGAGAGTGGTTGGTCGTCAAGTTCAACAAGTGTGTATTTTCCAAGCAAGAGGTGGATTTCCTTGGGAACATTGTGTGCAGGAAAGTGATGTGCATGGATCCGAAAAAGGTGGAAGCAGTGAAAGAGTGGCTAGAGCCGGCGTACGTACGTGACATCCAGGTTTTTCTGGGTTTTACAAACTACTACCAGAGGTTTATCCAGGGGCATGCGGTAATAGGAACATCCTTGACAGACTTGCTCAAGAAGGGGCGCCAATGGGAGTGGGGTGCAAAGGATGGGCAAGCCTTTGGTACAATGAAGGCTTCCATGTGTGAGGCCCCGGTGTCGGTACATCCGGACATGAGGAAGGAGTACGTGTTGGCAACGGACACAAGCAACTATGGGATTGGCAGGGTACTGATGCACGACCAAGGGAACGGGTTGCAGCCCGTTGCATACTACTCCGAGAAGCTGAAAGGGGCTGAAATCAACTACCCGATCCATGAGAAAGAGATGCTTGCGATGGTCCAGGCCTTCAAGCAGTGGAGATGCTACCTTGAGGCGAGGTGGTGTGTGGTGCACATGGACCACTACGCACTCAAGTACCTCAAGTCGCAGCCAAACCTGAGTCATCGTCAAGCACGGTGGATGGAGCTACTGGAGGACAGCCTCGACTACGAGATCTAGTACAAACCAGGGAGGATCGACCCAACGGACCTGCTTTTGTGTCACCCGGACTTAGGCGTGCATGCGATCACGGTGCTGGCGGGATCTCCAATCATCCGCAGCCTGTTTGCACATAGGTATGTGGAGGACGAGGATTTTGCAAGGAGTACGGTGAAGGGGTGCAAGTGGGATGGCTAGTATTGATGGCATGAGAAGGAGAACCAGATTGTGGTGCTCCGGAGTACGTCATTGTGACAGGTGTTGATGGAGGAGGCTCACGACTTGCACTAAAGTGGTTGTTTTGGCCACAACAAGACCTTGAAGACGCCTGCGCGCCAATATTGTTGGGCAACGATGGGAGCAGATTGGTGGTAACGTGGAGGGCACGAGTGCCAAGAGAACTGTAGCCGCTACCAGTGCCGGAGTGCCCGTGCATGGACATCTCACTAGACTTTGTGGGGGGTCTTCCATGGGACGCAATGGACAAAACCTTGGTGCTGGTGGTGGTGGACCGGTTCAGCAAGATGGCTCACTTGTTCTAGGCATGCCAGTATAACCCAGAGACTCTGTACATAGCCTTTTACTGATCTATTAATTCTAAAGGATTCATTCCTAGCCCAACTCTCCTTGTGTTCCAAGTATTCCCTTGCACACGTCCATTCAATCCTACAAGTCTTCCGCAGCGCACCTTGGTGCAAACGCCACCATGAGAGTTGCACAGCGGGAAGCTCTGTCTCTAGCAGCGGTCTTGTTGCTAGGAGAGGGTCATGCGACATCTCAAGGGTTGGTCCACACACCAAGGGGTTGAGGGTTGGGATTGTTATCCCAAGGGCTCGGCGTGTGACTGTCAGACCGAGCGCCCCTCGGTTCACAGCGGCTGTGTTGTAGGCGACGGCGTCAGTTGCAACGGAGGAGCCGCGACTCGTTGAAGCTGTGGAGGTGGTGACGCGAGAAGAGGTTGCTGTGGTGCCTGAGGAGCACGCCCAATGCGCTCGCATTGATGATGCAAGGTGCTCGTTGTCAGGGGGGGCAGGACACTTTGGTGCACAATGGCCGGATGCACCAATGTTCCAGCATGTGACAGTGCTGAGAGAAGTCGTGGATGAGTTGGCGCTGCTAGAGGTCTTCCCTTTGCCTTGACCGGACTGCCCGCCTGCACCTGAGCCTCCAGTGCCCTTCCCTTTCCCCTTCTCACGGCCACCCCCCTTCCCACTCTGGTTGAGAAGGGATGTGGCCGAGGTGGAAGGCGAGGAGGTGGAGGAAGAAGAAGTGGAAGGAAGAGTAGTGGTGGCAGTAACAACTGCGGCACAATGGATGCGCTTGCTTTGGAGGGCACTCCACCAGTCAATGAGACGCTGGACAGTGAACTCCCAAAGCGCCCCAATGACAGGGGGTCCGTTGGCAGGCATAGGCTCTGAGGCAAGACACTCAAGCTCAAACGCTTTGATTTCCCTAAAGATTTCAAATGATTTGGGGATGAGGCTGTTGAGGATGGAGAGGACAGCAGGAAGTTGTCCTGGCGTTGCTTTGCCTGAATCACGTAGGAGGCGGAGATTGCGGGCCCAATACGCATCCGCAGTCTCATCAGCATGCAAAGAGAGCGTGTTGAACTGGACGGTGAGCTCACTTTGTGTTGCATGTCCGGTGACAGTGGTGCTACACTTTATGAGTGCATAAGCGCCTACAGGGTCAGCAGGTGTGCGGCGGGATGTGTCGGCATTGTAGGAGCCAATCTCATCAGTGAGGGCATCAGGCTCAGCACGGATGAGAGTACGTACAACATGTGCGGATTCAGCATCTGTGGGAACAAAGGGAGGGTTTGCAGATGGGTTTGGCTCGTGGTAATACTCCCACAACTGCTCGCCTTATGCCCAGGCACTGGAACAAATCTCCCAGGAGCCAAAGGTAAGGGTGGAGGCAAAGTGTAGTGGAGTGGAATCAAAGTCAGGTTTGTGATGTGCGGGCTGTGCGAGAGCTTTGGTAGCAGCAGCACCTGCGGCAGTTGCGACAGCAAGAGGGTCAGAGGTGAGAGAGCCAGTGGGGGTTGATGTGGAAGCAGGTGAAGTGGAGAAAGCAACAGCAATGCCAACAGCGGCAGACGCAGAGGGTGTGGAGCGCCGTGCAGGCTGCAGGCAATTGAGGACCAAATCAGCGATGTGGTCAGAGAAGGTTTCCTCATCGCCCTGCTCAGCGCACAGTTTTTCTTCATCAGTTCTCTATGTAGTGAAAGCTGCCTGGAGAGCTGCTTGCTCTCGACGCAACTCCTCCTGCAGTGGGGCATACTGGTCATCATGAACAGGCATGGTGAGACCCCAACCTTCTTTCCGAAGAAGTTTCCCCTGCCCCTGTGGCCGTAGAAATATAAGATGAGTGTATCTCGTGATGTCACTACTGCACCATAATGAAGCTAGACGCACGCACACAGCCACAGAGGAGATGAAAATAGAGAGAGCAAGAAGACCAAGAGATAGGTAGAGAGGGGCTCTCCAGAGCTAGCTCCGTAGAGCAAACAGAGGTGGGAGTGCAGCTGCTACTGAAGCAGCAATGACTGTCACAGAGGATGTGGTGGAGACGATGAGGCTGGCAAATCCAACAAGGGCAGCCCCTATGAGGGTGGAAACGGTTGCTGCAACTGTAACAAGAATAAGAGTCTGATGTCCCAAGATGACAATGCAGCAGCAGAGGATGCCCGATTCGTAGACAGATAGAGATAGAGATGACAGCACTGGAGAGGGCAGTGGCAGCTGCTGTTGTTGCAGCTGCTACATAATTGGCAGCAGCAGCAGTCTGGGTGGCGATGTTGACTGCTGCGGCTGCGAGTGGTCCTTGGTTCATGGCGGCAGCGGCGTTTGTTTTAACAGCCCTACCAACAGTGGTGCTAGCGGGTGCACGAGCAGCACGTGCTGTGGCAGCAAAGGTGGAGGCAACAGCGTCACTGGAGACAAGGGTTTCCTCCAGAAAAGAGAGAAATTTAGAGGGCCCTGAAGATGCAGTGGCTGCCTAGGAGGTAGTAGGAGATGAGACACAACGTGCGGCAATGCGTCTGCAGACTACCTCTACTGGCGCTGATGGTGCTGCTGGCGTTGACGGTGCCATGCTAGGAGTGACACGATGACTCTGCTGACGTGTTCTGTGGGCGATAGGGGAGCTTACAGGCGATTGAGGACAACCTTGATTTTGTTTCGGCTCCGTTGTTGGAGTGTTCTGCACAGTCGGTGAGTCGTTGGAAACCGACTGACAATAGGAAGCGTATTTGGCAGCATCAGCGCAAGCCTCGTGGTCCGTTGGGTCGTAGTCCTCACCAGGGTGGTAGCCTGGACTGTCGCAGTAGCGGCATGACCACACCTCCAGCCCTGCCTGATCCGCCAGCTCCTCGTGGCGTACGATGGCCTCATCAATGCGTGCACCTTCTAACCACCTCCTCGACGAGGTGGGTACTGGTTCAGTGCTGGGTGGCGAAGCCAGGGTGCTTATTCAGGCCGCAGATGCGGCTGCTGCTGCTGCCGCTGTGCAAGGAGATGACAAACTCTTTCTCGGTGGTGCGAGCAGCAATGTAGTCACAAGATGTGTGGCAGGAGAAGTGCCGGGCAGCAAGAGTGTGCAGAAAAGCGTGGTGTGATATGTGAGCTGAGTGGCGGAAGAGGCGCCGGGCAGCCAAGAGAGGCAGGGCAGCAGAGATTGAGAGGCAGCCAAGAGCAGGTTCCTGATGCCTGCGAGCGGCGAGCTGCGGGGTATGAGGTTGCGCGGCAAGAAAGATGTTCTGCAGCCCGGATGGGCAGAGCGGAGTGTTGAGAAATGTGGGCTGAGTGGCGGGAGAGGTGCTGGACAGCCCAGAACAGCTGTGCAGTTGAGATCACACTGCAGCTGAGAGCGAGTTGCAGGTTGCGACAAGCTGAGAGCTGCGGGCAGTTGAGACTGCGGGGCGGAAGAGACGACTGGGAACTGGGAGACAAGGGGGACCGAGACTGTTAAGCAGCGAGGAGTGAGCTGTAGAGGTCCACGAGCTGCGAGCTGAACAACAGAAGAGATATTGGAGAGCAAAGAGGTGCAGTGTGGTTGAACAAGCGATGCAAAGCTTCCACTGGATGAAGAGTGCTTTCTTGAGGGTTCTTCCACAGGGGACGGATTGACGGTGAGGACGGATATTCCCTCCCTGCTCTGCTACCATTAGGCAGTGGCGGACAAGCAGGACAAGCACACTCATGCACAGCAGCTGCTTGCACTGGAGCCATGGCGACGTGAGCGGCGAGAGACTAGAAGTAATGCTTAGGCCACGGTTCAAAAGGAGCTACAAGTGAGTGAGTAAGGAGCTAGCAAGGTGATGAGTCACAGTTGACCAGGCCACCCACGCAAGGCTTTCGTGGGGCCCGGACGCCACCCAGGGATCCAACCCAACCTTGAAGCGAACAAGCTCCAGGTGGCTGGTATAAACCGGACGTATGGTCCCAAGAGATCAGCAACCTGGTTTACCAAGCTAAAATCATGCCAAGAGCAAAACTCAACCACATCGACCATGAGCATATCTGGTGCATGCACTCACTCGTACTTCTCTCATGTGAGAGCTAATCATCACACACTGAAAATTACAAGCATGCTTGCAGATGAGACTGAGCACAACTGAGCTCACGCCACTCTTGCACCCAGCTGAGATGCCGGGTGTGTGGCCCGCAACGTTTGCGCCTTGAGCTTCATATGTTCTTAGTCACCTGCAGTGATTATGTGTATGAGTGGACAGAGTCATGAGGTCACTTGCACGTCTGACAGATACAACCAACAGTGTGTGCCCTTGTGTGTTTGCTTGAGTTCTCTTTGTGGCCAATGTTTCCCTGAGTTGAATGTAAATGGTGTTCAGGTAACATTCTTGGAGCAAAAGATGGGAATTGTTGAGTGCATGTATACAAAAGTGGAAACAAAAATGAGGCGTACATTGGGTGTTGGGCTTTTGAGCTGACATCTGCGTTGTCATGTCGTCGTCGTTCAAGAGACACCCCAAGAAAGTCCGTCGACAGGTTGAGTGGTTTTAAAAACATTGAGGCACACTTTTATGAATTTTTAGCGTAGCAAAAAATTCAATTGAACAGTACTGGGAGATTCATACAGTTTGTGATAGTTCTATTCACACTTCTGAAGTGTAGTCAAACTTGTAGCAGGAAGGGGGCACAGTAGGTCATGGCAAGTTGTAGGTAGTGAAGCAAGCTAGGGCATAGGGTGCGACATGCACAAGAGGGAATGAACATGCACGACCATGGAATGGAGCAAGCGGGCTTGGCCTTAGAGAAAAGACCTAGTTATACCAGAAGTGAGTTTGTGGGTAACATGGCAATGAGGTGACCGAGCATAGGGTGCAAGGGACTCTACATGGGGCCTGGAAGCCACCCCGGGATGGATCCAAACCATTTGGCAATGTTGTGATCTGCATGTGCAATGTCTTACTGATCTGTGCTATGACCTATCGGCTGGTGTACATGCTCTTGCACATGACTGACTTGGCGGAAGTTGACGACAGCGGGCGTTGAGCGATGGAGGGGACGTCACACCATTTTGAGAGACATGGCTCCCATCTCCTTGTGTGGAGTTTCCCACTTGGTAGCAGTGCATGCCCAACTCCATTGATAGCAACCACCGGCATTCATGCCACCGACAGTCATAGACGACTGCTCTTTGTAGCATAGAGTATGCCAAGGCTTAGACAAGCATAACTCTTGTATTGTACTACCAAAATTCTCACAAGTGTTTTCAAGAAGGTGTTCATTTAAGGCTATTTCAAACAACTGGAATCAAGTTATCTACAGTTCTTGACTAGGGTGCAGTGGGTTCACGCCTAAAAAAATCAAAAGGTGCATGTAGGGATTACCAACAAAATTTGATTGTGTGTATGCCCTACACGGCGGTTGGAAGAATATTGATATCTTATCCAGTGTTCAGAAGAACAACACTCCCCTATCCACTGGCTTGAGAATATGAACACTTCATTGGCAAACAGCAAGAAATCACGGCATTTCAACATTGCATGCGATGTAGCGTCGACATGCTGATGTCGAATGTTTTGCTGCACACTCACAAGCCCCTCTTTTGAGGGGTTTGTGAATGGGGAGTCCGAGACTCCCCATGCGTTGAAAGGAAACCTAGTGGGCCCCGCTACCGCTGGGCCCAGCAGGAGCTTGTGCAACAATAAAACCCTAAAACCCCAAATGTATTTTGGGGCTGGGGTTGACTACTGTTTGCATGTAAAAACTTGTTGGTTTGTGTGTTGGGAAAAAACACCAGAACGAACATTTTCGTACATTCTCCAAATCAGGCGTTTTCGCTCGATCACGATCGAGCGATGTCGTTTTTGTTTCTTTCCTCTTTTGTTTTTCCCCGACATGCAAACCCTTTGATTTGATGTGGGGTTTTATGTTTTGCGTGGGCTCCGCCCGTGCATAACATAGAAAAACAAAGACGTCATTGCTCGATTAAGATTTTTGGGTGGGAGCAAGAATTGCGAGGGGGGTGGACATGCCCCACCTTGCTTTGCTCAATCAGCAGCGCATGCCGTTGATTGAGCATAGTGCAGCAAGTGGGCAGGACAGTCCTATTTTTTTAATCACTAGGCAAGGTGTCAATACTTTTTGTTAGCTGGGTAGGGCGTCACCAACCCCCTCGCGGATTGGGTAGAAGGGTTGTTATGCCCAAATTTGAAACATAGTTGTCGTGTCAAATCCGCAGAAGCACTTTCTAGGACTCCAACGAATCGAGCATTGGGGCGACCAAATCTGCTTACTCGAACTCAAGCGAGCAGATCTATGGCCCCCAACGCTTGGACACTATCGACATCCAAGCGTTACTTGGGCTCGCTACGGATGTATGTTTGAACTGATCTCTGGCGGATGTTTTTCTGCCTCTTTTTGACAACAAGATCAACTAAGTTTTCTACCGTTACCAAAAAAGACAAAAGGGGTATGTTACCGAGTTTGGAAATATCCAAACCCAGTAACATTAACATTATTTTACTGGTATCGGTAACATTATTTCACTTGTGATTAATGGCGGTAGTACGGTATGTGATTTTTCTGGCTGATTCTCACTGCATGATTGCGTTTCCAACGTGCTTATTTGGTATGGTCCAGGTTTCAGGAGAAACAGATCATTTCCAGGTCATAGGTAGTGATAGATTGCCGGATTAAGCCTTGCAAGTGATGTCCACGTTAGAGCCATGGCGGTGGCAATATCAAAGAGTTAGAATCCTTGTAGAGAAATTAGCGAAAGTCAACCACAAGACATGAGTAACGAGGGATAGCATCTGGTCGACCGGGCCACCCACGGGAAACACTCGACGTGGGGCCCGGCCACCACTCCGGGGTCGAACCAAACCAGTCAGCCACGTGCTGCCGTTGGTTTCTCACACTTCAGTACAATTGACAGTGTGGCCCTGTAGGAAGAACAACCCGTTGCTGAACATTAACACTCCTATCTAGTTATGCATATCAATATAAAGATAACCACATCAAACTCAAGCGTATGTGGATGCATGTCTCCCTATATATAACTCTCCAATGTTTGAAAAGAAAATGCTAATCACGCCATGCTGTAACCACCAACTCTGCTCTCAGGCACACCTGGACATGATGTAGCTCCTGCCAATCTTGCACCTGGTTGAGATGCCTGGGATGCATAGTTCAGCATGTGTGCCCCTTGAGCTTCACGTCAGTTTAATCACCTACACTGATTTTGTGTGTATGTGGACGGAGTCAAGAGGTCACTTGTGTGTCTTGCAGTCACAACCAACACTCCCCCATGATCCACAAACAAATACTCCACAAACCGCTGAGGACAAAGCAACACAACACCACATCTCTGACATACTGACTGAAAAGAAGTATGCACATCAACCAGGGGGATCATGAGCACACAGCAGACCAACAGCATGCACAACAGCCTTGAACATCCCACTGCTAAGAGCCTTGGCGAGGAAGTCTGCACGCTGCTGACAGGTGTTGACCTAGACAACCTGAACATCTCCAATAGCTTTGCTCTCGCATACAAAATGGTGCTCAACATTGATACGCATAGTGCACGAGTGATGCACGCCATCATGCTCAGAGATTGCCTTGGTGCTTTGATTGTTGTATTGTAACGTGATACAACGGATGGACGCACAAAGCTATTGCAGCAGCCAGGAAAGCCATACACTCTCACACGTACATGCGCCAAGTGCTACGTACTCTGCCTCACTGGAGCAACACACAACACATCCCTTTTTTCAACTCTTCCAAGTTACCATTCCCACCAACAAGAAAGATGTAGCCAATGGAACTACGGACGTCTGTGTCATGAGCTCAGTCACTGTTTGTGTATCCGTCAATGACCACAAAGGGTTGTGATCAGTAGCATAGCCCCACACAAGCCGTGGATAGTGCATAGTGAACAACACGTTGTGTTGCCTTGAGATGTCTCTGGTGAGGCTCCTGGGAGAACTAAGCCAAGAAGTTGATTGAGAAGGCCACATCCGCTCGGTGGTGGTGGCAAGGTACATGAGAGACCCGATCACATTGAGGTAGTCGCTCACGTCGATGAGCTCCCCCAGCTGGGATGAATTGAGTGACTTCAGCAGACACTGACCTGTAGGAGTCATTGGTGTGGACGTAGTGGGTGTGTCAGTGAACAAGGAGGCAAAGCGCTCTCCCAGGCTGCGTATGTAGGCAGCCTCATGTATGTGCAGTATACGACATTTGCGGTCACGCTCAAGCTCCTTGCCAAAAAACAATTGAGTTGGACCCATGTCATTCATCTTGTTTGTGGATTGCAGAAGGAACTTCACTGACTATACTATAGCAGGGTTGGGTGAGGCAATGCGGAGGTTGTTGAAATACACCAGAATGGCCACTAGGAACTCCAAGGGTGCACTCAGAAAGCTTGTCGGGTCAATGGTGCTACAGCGGTAGCCACATCTCTTGAGAGTGGAGGAGATCTCCATGTTCCAGCAGTGGTGTGGGTTCTTGAGCCCGTAGAGGGGCCTTACGTAGCCACCAAACCTAGTTTGTATTGTCAGTGAAGTCGGGAGGCTATACCATGTAGATCTCCTCATCCAATGGTCTGTGTAAGAATACATTGTTGACATCCATCTGCTCCAGGTCCAATTCATGCTGGGCGACTAAGCTCAAGAGCACGTGTCTTGGTGTACCGCCCGGCTGGATCAAACGTCTCATCAGAGTCAATGCCTAGAACCTGAGAGAATCCCTTGGCTATGATTCTAGCTTTGTAATTGTTGACCTTGCCGTCAGGCTTTAGCTTACGCCGGAGAACCCAGTAGGCCAAAACAGCTTTGTGGCCTGCTGCCAGATCTACAAGTTTGAAGGTTTCATGTTCCTTCAGGGCAGTCAGCTCCTCTTGCATGGCCTTCTCCTAAAGGTCACCATCGACCGCCTCACGAGCCTACCAAACAGTGGTAGGTTCAGGGGGAATTGAAGGCAGTCAGCTCGTCACAAAACATGTAACAACATAGCCAGCGACAGAACCCTTGAGGTTGTTTTGGAACTCATGAGCTACGAGTGCATAGCCCACAACTAAGTTAGGGTGGACAATGCTGACGGCTAGCCCAAGTGCATCCAGACCAGTGGGTCTGGCAGAAAAACCGGCTGGAATGGATGATGCACTAGAACAGGTGCAATGCTGAGAGGGCTGGGTGGAATGAGGAGCACAGTGCTGAGGGAGCGACCGAAGTTACCCTCCTCATGTGTATGGCTATGGGCTGTCATGAGGAGCCTGAGAGACAAGAGGGGGTTCCGTCACACCAACAGACGCTGTGGTCTGTAGAGTAGGCTTCGGAGGTGAATCAGGAGTGACATGTGAAGGTGAGTGCATAGAGACATCAACAGGGGGATGTGTAAGAGTGTTGATGGACGTTGATGTAGACTCAAAGGACACGAAAAAAGAAGGGACCGGCAAAAACTCTGGGGAGATGCCAGTCGGTGAACCGGATGGTGGATTGAGGGAAGCATGAGGAGGAGAAAGGACAGGTGACAATTTAGAGGATGAGGGACCAGAGGTGTGAGTCGTAGTGGCGGAAGAAGAAGGGTCCCTGCGAGACCGGAGGCGGAGACAGACCCACCTTCCCAAGCCAAAAAAGCGAGGACCGGGAAGAGGATGGAGCAACATAAAACAATCTACGAGGAAAGACATCCTCAAAGAAGACAGCGTTGCATGATTCAACAACGCAGGCACGGCCAGGGTCCCAGAAGTGCCACACTTTGGCCATGGCGGAGACATCAAGGAAGGTACACAGGCGTGCACGGGGAGTAAGTTTGCTATCATGAAGGTCCTCGGGAAGCCAGGCAGCAGTGACACAACCCCAGATGCGAGCAAGACGCAGGTGAGTACGATGGCCAAACCAACATTCACAAAGGGTGACATGATGAGGAAGAGGACCGCAGGGAACATGGTTCCAAACCCACTTCAAGTAAACATGGCCTCAGACGAGAAGAGAGGAGGGAGGTCAGTAGCATTACAAAGGGTATGGGAACAGTTAGCAAGTCTCTAATTCTAGCATTCAGAAACGCCATTCTGCTGAGGTGTGTAGGGAGCCGAGGGCTCCATGCACACCCCGCAAGCTATGAGGTAACGGTTAGTGGGTCCCATGAATTCCCCTCCATGGTCACAACGGGAAATGCGAAGATGAAGACCACATGCAAGTTAGGCCTGGGGAAGCCAACACTCGAAGGTAGAGCAGACATCATTTTTTTGCCAGAGAGCAAAGGCCCAGCGCAAGTTGGAAAAGTCGTCGGTAAGACAGTGAACATATCAACCAACCCCCTCCCCTAAAGCATCATGCGGAAGGGGCCCCATGACATCAGCGTGTAGGAATTCAAGGGGATGTTTGCTTGTTTTGTTGTCTCACCGCCAGTGGTCGGACACTGCTAAACAAGCTACCCAGATTCTGCCTTGTCCAAGTCACACAGCAGGTGGCGATTGTGAGCCCAATAGGCATCCAGAGTCTTATGAGCACGCATAGACAGCATGCTAAACTGGACCATGAGGACATTCTGTGCTGCATGGCCTGTGACAGTGGTGTGACGCGTTATGAGGGCGTAAGCGCCGATAGGATCAGTGGGCATGTGGCATGCTGTGTTGACGTTGTACCACCCGACTCATCAATGAGATCATCAGGTCCAGCATGGATGAGAACACGGACAGCACGGGCAGACTCGTCATCGGTAAAAACAAAAGGTGGGTTGGCTGAGAGATTCAGTTCATGGTAGTATTCTTAAAGCTATTGGCCCTGTGTCCATGCAATGAAGCAAACTTCCCAAGGGGAGAAGGTGAGATTAGAGGTAAAGTGAGGTAGCACATAATCAAATTCAGGTTTGCGATGCGTAGGCAATACAAGTGCTTTAGTGGCGGCCATGCCAGCAGCAACAGCGATTGCAAGAGAGTCAGAAGGAAGAGATCCAAAGTAAGTGGATGCAGAATCAAGAGAGGTGGAGAAGGCAGCAGCAACGCCGGTAGGAGTGGAAGCAGAGGGCATAGAACGCAGTGTGGGCCAAAGCCGGTTGAGGACCAGGTCAGCTATGTGGTCGGCAAAAGTTTCTTGGTCAGCCTGTTCATTGCGCAGTTTTTCCTTTGCATTGCACTATTGAGTGAGAGATCTCAGAGAGGAGTGTGCTCTCACTGCAGCTCTACCTATAGTGCGGCATACTAATCATCATCAACTGGCAGGGTGAAAAGGTGAGAACTATGCCAAAGTAGCTTTTGGCATATTTTCCCCTGTCCAAGTGGGCATGGGAAACTATGGTGGGTGTGGCGCTCAAGGAAGTGCTGTAAGACAATGGACCTGGACGTACAAACACGGCCACGCAGAGACAAGAGAGAAAAAGGGTGCAGGAAGGAGAGTGTGCCAAGCTCCACACAGAAAAAAAGCACAAGGCAAACAGGGGTGGAAGGGCGGCTGCTGCTGATGCTGTAATGACTGCTATAGAAGAGGATGCAGAGACAATGAGACAGATGACCCCAGTCAGCACCAGTGAGGGTGGAGATGGCCACAGCTATGGAGTTGAGGAAGTGGATGTGATGACTGAGTGTTGATGAGGAGGTTGTAGACTAAGCCTGGGTTGTAGAGGAGTGGATGGAGATGATGGCACTAGATTGGGAAGCGGTTGCTGCCGCTGTTGCTGCTGCTATTGCATTTGCTGCGACCACAACCTGTGTGACAAGGTTGACTATGGCTGTTGCAAGAGGTCCCTGATTGACTGCAGCAGCAGTGTAAGTGTCAATGGCCTACCAGCCGTAGTGTCGGCAGGAGCATGTGCAGCACGTGCCATGGCAGGAAAAACAGAGGAGAAAAAAGCACTGGAGATAAGCACAACTTCTAGAAGAAAAGATGTCAGAGGGTCCAGAGGAGGCAGCCACAGACCCGGATGTTGCTGGAGATGTAACAAAACAAGGAGTAAAGGGTCTATGGGCTGCTGTTGGTGCTGCTGGTGGTTCCCCACCAGAGGTGGCACACTCGCTCTGCCGACGTGTCCTATGGACAATGGGAGGATTACAAGAGATTGAGGAGGACGCTGATCCCACGGTGGTCCTGTAGTTGGCGCGTTCTGCATCGTTGGTGAGTTGTCAGAAGCGGACAGGCAGTAGGCGGTGTACCCAGCTGAATCCTCATGAGCGAAGTGAGCTGTGGGATTGTAGTTCTCTCCAGGACTGTGGTGGCGGCGGCACAACCACACCTCACGCTCCATCCTCTCCTGCAAACTCCTCGTCGTCGCAATCACACTCACGTGTGGCCTTCAGAGAGGTTGGAATCGGCTCAGCTACGGACGGAGTAGCCAGGGTGGCAGTACCAGCTTTGGGTGCGACTGTTGCTACTGCTACTGTTGTGCAGCAGAGCTACATGATTGCAAGCTGCAATGAGCCTATCCTAGAATGCCTCGGTGCCATGGTGATGTAGTGCTACGGAGCTGCAGAGCCACAATGAGCCCGGGCAAAAACGCCTTGGTTCCGTTGTGCTACGGTGTTGCGGAGTTGCGATGCTGCTATCTCAAAATGAGGTGGAGCAAAATGATCCATTGCCTCGGTGCTGCATTGCTATGGTGTTCTGGTGTTGTGGAGTGTCGGAGCTGCAAAACTACAGAGCCACAGAGCTGCGAAGCTGCAAAGCTGTGGAACTGCGGAACTGCGGAACGTAAATTTGTTGGGGCTAGAATGTCTCAGTACTACGGTGATGCGATGCTCCGATGCCGCGGAGCTGTGGATCTGTGGACACTGTGGAATTGTGGATATGCGGAGCTGTAGAACTGTAGAGCTGTGGAGCTACAGAAATGAGGAACTGCAGAGCTGTAGGACTACAGTGTCATGGAGCTACAAAGCCGTGGAATAGCAGAGCTATGGAATAGTAGAGCTGCAGAGGAGCAGAGTTTTAGAAATGCAGAGCCATAATGCATTGGGCTAGAATGCCTCAGCGTTGTGGTGATGCGGTGCAATGGTGCTGTGGAGCTTCAGAGCTGCAGAGGTGCAGAGCTGTGAAGCTGCAAAGCTGTGGAACTATGGAATTGTAGAGCAGCAATGCGTTGGGATTAGTATTCCTTGGTGCTGTGGTTCTGTGGTGCTCTGATGCTGCGGAGCTGTGGAGCTACGGAGACTACAGAGCTGTGGATCTGTGGAGCTACAAAACTGCAGATTTGCGGAGCTGCAGAGCTTAAAAAATGTGGAACTGTGGAGCTACAGGGCTGCAGAACCGTGAAGCTGCAAAGCCGTGGATCTATAGGGTTGCGGATCGGCGGGGTTGTAGAAGTACGGAGCCGCAATGCGCCGGGGCTAGAATGCCTCACAGCTGTGGTGATGCCGTTCAAGCAAATGGGAGATGTCGAGGCCTCGACAGTGTCACAGTATTGCTTTTGCTACACCATAATAGATCCAGGATCGATGGAGCAGAGTGTGTTTTTCCTCTTGATTTTGTACCAGTAGGTAGTCATAGAGTGACGGCTTAAGCCTCCTAGCATGCAAGTGATGCTCACGCTAGAGCCATGGTGGTGGCAACATCAAGGAGTTAAATGCTTGTAGAAAAAGTAGCGAGAGTTAACCACAAGAGAGGAGTAACAAGGGAGCAAGATGATATCATCCGGTCGACCAGGCCACCCAAGCAAAACACTCTCCGCTACCCCGGAGTTGAACCAAACTGGTCAACGACGTACTGCCGTGCTTTTCTCACACTTTGGTAAAACTGAAATTGTGGCCCTGTAGGATCAGCAACCCGATGCTTAGCATCAACACTCCTATCTAGGCATGCAAATCAATACAAAGATAACTACATCAACCACGAGCGTATGTGGATGCATGTCTCCCTGTATGTGACTCTCCAGTATTTGCTAAGAAAATTCTAACCACACCATGCTGAAACTAGCAATTCTTCTCTCAGGCATAACTGGACATGATGTAGCTCACGCCAATCTTACACCAGGTTGAGATCTCTGGGATTCACAGTCCACAATGTGTGCCCTTGAGCTTCACATGATTTTAATCACCTGTACTCATGGTGTGTATATGTGGACGAAGTCAAGAGGTCGCTGCGTGTCTTGCAAGCACAACCAACACGGGTTTGGGGCTATCGTTCCTCTAACAGGGTTCACGGAAAAAACCCCGCAGGCCATAAAACAGTGCATTTTTCCTGATTGGTTGGTAGACTAAGTAAAAAACCTCACCAAGGTGAAGTCTTAGGTAAGTGTGGGGGAGGGGGTCTCTTACTAAATCTTAATCTTGGACTCAGTCATTACTAACTTCAAACTGCATTTGTGGTGTTAACCTTTGAGTTTGAGTGTTCCCTCTCATTGCTGAGTTCACAGAGATGAGGTGCAGGGCAATAGACAAATTGAGAAAGTGGGACGAATGAAATATTTGTGTTAAGCAGTACGTGTACTTTAATCACAAGTGTCGAATGAGTCGAGCACATATATACAATGAAAAGAATGAGAATGAGGTGTACATTGGATCCTCGGTGCTTGAACCGAGCGACGCGTACATCGTTGAACCATGAGTGGCTACTTCAAGGCACGGTTTTTTTATATATTTCCCAGCACAGTTGAGAAGTTAACCAAATACCTCCCTGGTTTTTGGATTTGTATAAATTGTTTTGAAACCTAGTTGCAATCCGTTGGAATTTTAGCTTGATGAATTCAAGAGGCCACATATATAATTGAATTCAATGTTCCCTCACACATTCTCTCATTAATATGCATAGCATTAGTTCCTACATGTGGATAGTAGAATATCCAGTGTTGACCTGGCTGACCGATGTGAGGGGATCACATCGGCCGCGGCACATCGAAGCACCTCGATGTGGCATCGATGTGCCTAAAAGGGCATTTTTTTCAAAAACATGTGAAGGAGGCACTTAGAGTGCCGAAACCGAGGGTCAGCATGGAGGGATCGAGAGGACCCCCCCCCAAAAAAAAAGGCCGCGTTCACATCCGACCACCTGTGAGCAAGGGCTCCGCATGTCCGTGTCAGCTACTATCCTCATACGTGGAATCGCCATGTCAATGACAACGAATGAGTGGACATGTGCAGTGTCTAGAATCACTGCACATATCCTAGCCATGCTGGCACTGCCATCTGTGGGCACAGATGTCCATACACATTCACCATATTCGAGGCTCCTCATGCCTTGGTTGAGGCGGTGGAGGATCTGTCTGATATTTGTGAGGCATCAACCCTGTTCGCCATGCTGAGTCACCTTATGCTCGTAAACAAATTTTTGTATTCGTGTCAAACTGAGAAAGCGAGGGGCTGGTTTGACGGTTTTGCTTGCAAACCGAGCGACTGGGATCCTTGCTCCTCGCTCTTGGAACCAAGCCACCGGTCTGCTCGGTCGGACTCGGGAGTGTGGCCTAGAGCTCCGTGTGGCTCGGTGTACTTTGAAGGCAGCCACTGAGTCACGATGTGTTCCTTGTTTGAACGGGCTACTTAGTGTCACAGCGAGGCCTCCCAGGGCCTCGCTGTTAGAGGGAAAGATGCCGCCATGCAGGAAGTTTGCACTGCCAGAGTCAGTGCTCAACAGCTCTGCACTGCAAGGGTCATCTTCATCGTCAACCGGCCGCTTCACAGCTCCAGACCTCAACCCCCCTGTGACCCGGCGTCTTACGGGCGACTTCCTCACCCTTTCGCTTTCGCGGCACACTCTACCAGTCCCCACAGTTTCCAAGAAGCCCGGCTTCTACTGTGGGTCGTGCGGCGGGACATTCAGTGGGACCTGCGACAGGATCCGCGGGCACTTTGGAGAAGCAAACGGCAACATCATCATTTGCGAGCACCCCCCTCCACTGGCACGTGATGTCCTTGGGCTTGAGCGGAAGCCTCGTCCTCCCCATGGCTGGCAACCGGCAAGTGCTAAGCTGTACAATGGACTCGGGACGCAGTGGGGCACCAGCGCCAAGCCCGTGAGTTGGGTGCGGCTGTACGAGCAGCAGCAGAATGCTCGGCAGCTCGAAGCAGCCGGACTGGCAGTTGACGATGAGGACGATGGGCTGCTTGACATGGGACAGCAGCTGCAGCAGCAGCAGCAGCAGCAGCAGGTGCAGTAGCAGCTGCAGCAGTAGCAGGTACCTTCGCTCTTTCAGCATCACCCACAGCCGAATCCGCAAGCTGTGGCCAGCATGCTGCAAACCAGCATGGTTACTCACTGCGCGACGGCGGGAAACCTGGCCTGTCAGATGGCCATCGTGAAGTTGATGGCGGGTGCCGGGCTC
Source organism: Penium margaritaceum (assembly GCA_023375785.1). NCBI lineage: Eukaryota > Viridiplantae > Streptophyta > Zygnematophyceae > Desmidiales > Peniaceae > Penium > Penium margaritaceum. The sequence continues at coordinate 185,180 of SZWC01002454.1, read as the reverse complement.
CCCATCTCGTTCTGTTGCAAGGGGTTGCTCCTGGAGGTGGAACCGTACCGCACGCTTAACCAACTCGAGCTTTGCACTGCCCGGCCGCTCCACCGTGGTGACTGGGATCCTTCCCAAGCTGGACGAGCGCCTGGACGCCATGGACGCAAGTTTGAAGCAGAGCTGGATCATCTACGGTGTCAGCCTCGTGGTGGACGAGTGGGCAGATGTCCAGCAGCGCCCCATTTACGACGCGATGGCCGTGAACGCCAAGGGCAGCTGCCACCTGTTCAGCCGTGACGCAAGCGGTTTTGTCCGCAACGCGGACCACGTCTCCACCATGATCGAGGTCGCCATCGTGGAAGTCGGTGCCACGAACGTNAACAAGAGGGCCTTCGACAACCTGAAAGGGAAGTATCCATCCATTCTGTGGCAGGGATGTGTCGCCCACAATGTGGACTTGGTGATGAAAGACACCTGCAAGACAGAGTGGGGGGCTGGGGTGCTGGCAAGGGCAGAGCGTGTTGTCAACTTTTTCCGCAACAATGACATGCCCCGCACTTGGTTGAAGCAGGCTTCCGGGGGCCGGGTGCTGGTGGCAAGGTGTGACACCAGGTTTGCCTCTGCCCACAGCATGCTACAGCGGCTTCTTGACATGCGGCCCTTCCTCTTGAAGCTGGTCACAAGCACCACCTGGAACGACATGGGTGCACAGAGGGACAGTGCGTTCAAGCAGCGCAAGAAGTTGGTGCGCAAGATTGTGCGGCGGCGGGTGTTCTGGCTGCAAGTGCGTCAAATGTGTGACCTGTTTGTTCCTCTCGTGACAGTCCTCCGTATTGCAGACAGCCCTGGCGGCCAGGCTGGGGAGATCTACGAGGGCCTCCTTGATGCAACAGAGCAGCTGAAGGCACTGGCAAAGCCCAAGGGCCGCAAGCCTGCTTGGGTGGCAGCGCAACACGTGAAGGCATGCATGGAGAGCCTGAAGCTGCGGTGGACCAAGGACATGTCATGTCCCTTGTATGCAGCAGCGCGTCGGGTGCATCCTGTGCACTTCGGCAATGACTTGGGTGGCGACGTCACGATGGTGCAGGCGTGGGCCCAGGTGGTGGACGCGCTTGTGCCTCAGAAGCAGCATGACAACCTGCAGAAGGAGCTTGAGGCCTTCCAGCTTGGACGGGTGACTGTGGAGGTGGTGCCCATCGCCACCAAGCGCCTCACCGACAAGGCACGTGCAGCAGTGGCGCGGGTCTTGGGTAAGCTCCTTCCTGCCTATGAGTGGGAATCACTGCATTTGGCTCACATGCCCAACCTGCGTGCACTCGCAATCAAGCTGCTCTCACAGCCATGCTCAAGCTCTGATTGCGAGCGTGTCTTCTCAACTCATCAGCTCATTCACACAGCACGCAGGAACCGCCTGTCGGTGAAGACGCTTGAGCAGCTGGTGCGGGTGAATGTCCGCCTGTGCAAGCACTACGAGGGCGAATGCAGACAGCGTGAGCCCAACTTCCTCGTACCCAATGAGTCCGAGAGCGAGGAAGACGGCCAGATTGAGGAGGAGGTGCAGAATGAGGAGGGAGATGCGGACGTGCAGGAGCAAAGCAGCGATGAGGAAAATGGAGGAAGAAGAGGAGGTTTTGTGGAGGGGGAGGACAAGGAGGAGGCAGCAGGAGAGCAGGAGAAGCGCCCTGCCGTGGAGACCGTGCAGTTGGTTGATGATGGACCCTCATACCCACGGAATGTACGGACCAGAGAGGAGGTTGAGATGATGCCTGAAGTCTTGGGGCAGGGTGCAGGAGAGGGAGTGGATGGAGGAGGGGATGGGGAGGATGCAGCAGAAGAGGAGGATGAGGATGCAGCCGTGGACGGTGAGGATGGTGCAGCAGGGGATGGTGATGAGGCCGAGGAGGTCACGGCTGCTGAGGATGGTGGTGTACGGGTTGCTGCCTCTGCTGCAACTGCAAAGGGGAAGGGGCCTAAGAGGGCCAAGGCAGTGGGCAGCAGCAAGGACACTGGGAAGCGCCCAGAGGGCGTTACATCCAGGAAGAGTAGCAATAATGCTGCAGAGACTAGGGCAGCCACTGCAGAGACTAGGGCAGCCACTGGTAGGGCGAGCAAGAGGCAGCGTTAGCCCTGCTTGCATGCATGTTCTCTGCTTGAACTGTTGCAGCTCCAGAAACTGAGCTTCCTATGCAGTGCCAAAGATGTGCCTATTTTCCATGGCATCATGAAATGTATGCAGTGCCAGAGTTGTGCATGATGTGAATGGAAATCTCTTAGAAGTTTGCATTTGCTTTGGTGGTGTGCATGTTGTACATGGCAAGCTCCTCCAGCTGAGCAATGCCCATGGTTGTTGGTGAATGGCATGCTCATAGAGCTTTAAAGTGCAAAATGACATGTAGTGAGAAAGATGTATGGCAACACAAACGTCATAATGAGAGTCAAAGTGAGAAAACATGTGCACATGGAAATCAGCTTTGTGTAAAAATGACTGCATTGCATGTTTTGATGTTGCACTCCCATGCTCCAAGCCTCCTAAACCCTCCGACCCATGACCTTCGATGTGGTGTCCGGGGTGGCCGATGTGAGGGGGGTCACATCAATGTGCCGATGTGCACATCGATGTGCCGATGTTCGGGGGGGCTAGGTCATCACTGAGAATATCTAGATAATAGTGACATGAATTTTACATAGCTTGGGAAACATAGGAATCACTGATGAACATAAAACATCACATCATACACAATATCGTTAACATGAATTTGTTGAATTCAAGGGTCTGAAAATCCACCAACTTGATCAAATTGGATTACCTAAATAACTCATACGAAAGAAAGAGAAAAAAGGAAGAAAAAAAAAATGAACTCAAGAACTACATAACTCATTGAATTTCAATCATTCAATTCAATAATCAGGGAGGTCATATTGAAACATAGATGTGGTTTGTGACACTTCTGTCAACCTTTTTGGAAAGTGGTTGAAGTAGTCGGAACCTTATAGCATGGAGTACCGGAGGTTGGGATAGGTGGCCAAAATGCCCTCGAACGATCATTGTTTTTATCCTAAGGTCATCGCATGGTGGGCCAATGATGTGATGAAACAAGTTTCCACTTGCAGAGTTTATGGAGTTGTGTAAGTCAGGGATGTTGCATAGGGGGTATCAAATTTTTAGAGTCTCCAAAGGCCCGTTTCTGTTTTTCTCCAAGAAGAAAATTTGAATTTTACATTATCTTGTTTCTGGCACGTCGGCCCAAAATCGTCGCGTGCTAGGCACGTCTGGCAATATCGCTCCAACATTCATCTTTGCTCTCATGCACACTCACACCCATCCTCTCCCCCTGTCTTGTGCATCCTATGAGGCGAGGAGGGGAGGGTGAGGTTGAGGGTTCAAGGCCACCAGCCTTGATCCTCGAGGCCTTGCGGCCTCCTGGCCACTGATCAAACGACTAGCTCAATTAGGATCAAGCAACTGGCCGACCGGTGGCCGGCCGGTCACCTGACTGGCCACCGGCCATCCAGTCGGTCGGCTGTCTGCTAGCCGGTGGCTAGCATTGAGCTGGCCACCGGCCACCTCCGCCATAGCGGGAGGTGGCGTTCAAACACCCGTTGCTTTTGCAAGGAGGGAGGGTCGAAATGGCCCTCCTGCTACAGTACAGAGGTCCAACTTAAAATACTTGTGGATGTCATGCTCCTCCAATATGTTCAATTGCTAATGGCCAAAAGCTATGGGTACACAAACAACAATAATTCAATTGCATCAGCGAAGTGTCCAAATGCGAGTCTCACCAAGAGACACAGTAACCTCTGGTCTTGTTTCACACACATCTCACACTTGTAGGTGACTAATTGATTCCATGACAAGGGAAAATGGTGCATTCATCCAAACGCTCTTTCTCTTTACAGCATATGGGACACCCAGCTGCAACGTTATGGACATAATTAGCACATAGCAAACCAAGAACGTGAACGCTTGCATTGACCACCTGGCTGCCGATAGCTTTTGTGATTGTATAAGTACACTGGTGACGTGTGTCAACCCAGATAACAACGCTTTGTTGGCAGCAACGTGCTCACATTCAAAGTGGTACTAGATGTTGACGTATTTTGTGCATGTACGGTGCATAATTTTGTGCTTGGTTTTTGCCTTTGTGTATTGGTTAAAGCTTAGTGGAAGAGCAGATGGACGTACGTAGTTGCAAAGAACGAAAAAGTCACAAGATCACACGTACATGTGTCAAATGTGACAGACTCAGCCGCACTTGAGTTGCACGCTTTACAAAAAGGGTTTCCACTCTTCCATGTGATGGTCGTCCCACCAACAAGAAAGATGTATCCTGTTGGACTCTACCCATTGGTGAGATACGCCAACTTTTTGTTGGTGTATCCATTAACAACAAGGGAAGACTGCAGAAAACAGCAAAACCTGATGCGAGATATAAAGAGCACGTAACCGACGACACACACGGTGACCTATGAGTGCCGTTCCCAAGGTTGCTCTGTGGAATGGGTCTAGAAGTTGACCACAGAGGCCACACCAACATGTGCGGTGGCGGTGAGGAACATGAGGAAGCCTACCAAGCTAAAGTAGTCAGTGAAATCCGTAGTCTTCCTCAGTTGTGATGGGTCTGTGGACTTTAGGATATGGTCATTTCCTGGCATCATAGGGATCTGTGTAGACAAAACCCTGGCCAGAAGAGAGGCAAAGTGATCTCCAAGGTTGTTAATGTATGCAGCTTGGTGCACATTCAGCAGCGATAGTGGCAATTGTGTTCAAGTTCCATGCATAGGTAGTTGTGAGGTTGGTGCATGTTCTTTATCTTGTATGTGGTTCCTAGGAGTGTCTTCAATGACTATTCAATGGTGGGAATGGAGAGATCGTTGACATAGACAAGGATGGCCACAAAAAGGACTAGGGCGCTGGATACACCATGTGACAAAGATCCCCCCCCCCCCCCCCCCCCCCCCCCC